>WAAD01038311.1:113900-135926 GCA_013389945.1 Fregata magnificens | reverse complement strand
TTTTTTTTTTTTTTTTTTCCCCATAAATTTTGAGCATGCTGAAAACTCCCAACAAAGCACAACATAACCCACTCTGGAAAACAGCCTGGGGTGAGTACCAGTCCCAGAGGCTCAGGAGGGAGCTAGGAAGCAGGTTTGCTGAAGAAAGGCAGAGTTGGCACTAAAAATTAGCATTCGCTGGCTGTAGAAATGGCAGGAGGTATGTGAGATGCAGCATATCGTCAGTGCTTGCTTTCTTCTCTACTAAAAAGGACATAATGGAAAATAAGGCCTCTGCACTTAAACAAATGAAAACTCTCAGTCATAGTTAATTATATCACGCATGTCAACCTTCACAATGTTTAACATTGTCTGGAGTGAGTGAGTGATGGAAATTAAAATCTCAGAGCTAGTTTTATTAGGATTTAGTTACGAGGCTGGTGTACAGGGATAGCTGGCAAGAGAAATTTCCCAGTGGTAACGCTCACAGAGTGGGGAAGATTCAGACTGACAGTCATTTTCATAAAGCATGAGGGCAGACTGAACCAAATTACAAGCTGATTGAATCTTTTAAGAATTGCTAATCGTTTCTACAGTCAGTCTATAATACGCTCTTCAACCATCAGCTAATGCACTGGAGTCAGCTGGGCTCCTAGCTGGAAAGAGCAGACAGCCCTGCTGTGTGGCACTGAGCGCTGGCATGTGTCATGCTGGCTAATTGAGGGTGTCACCCAAGCACTCCACCAGATCTTTTGTTTTCCTGAGTGGTTTTTACTAAAGGCATGTTTGAATAGTAGGAAAGAGTGAAGTTATGTTATATTTGGTAGCAGCAGAAGCATGACATTGTACTACATAAAGAAATATGATTAAATGGTGATACTGGCCACTCTTTTTTTATGGCCACTCAGCAAAGGAAGCAAAGCACACATGCACACAGATTACTCGTAGTAGCTGGTTTGACCCAAGACAGGAAATTCCGCATTTAAATTCACTGGGTGGGGAGAGAGGTGGTTATTGAAAATTTACATACCAACTAGAGAAACCTAGAAAATGGTCTAAAGGCTCAATAATTTATCTGTTTAGCACAGAGTTAACCAGGGGCCCAACAGCAGGGGTTTCTGCTGTTGGGCGGGCGTGTGTGTGTGTGTGTGTGTGTCTGTGTGTGTGTGTACCTTTTCTACCATTACTACTTCTGAAACTTTCCACTGCCACTCAGAATATCAGTGCATATCAGCATGTAGTTCCTAAGCATTTTGTTTCACATCAACTTTTTAAAATAACGAAGAAAAAAATGTTAGTCTTGAAGAGGAAAGGAGAAGCTGAGATGTAATTCTGCAATGGATAGAAAGAATTACAGTGCTTTGCAACCCCACAGTTGTCTGCTACAGTTCATGCAATCCAATTCTTAGTATAAGTAGCCAAGGTCTTGCTCTCTTTTTGTTTCCAAAAGGCTGAGGGTCTTTTTCAAAGTCCTTAGCTCAAGGGGATGGAAGATGTCCCACTTCTGTGTTCCCTCCTCTCACTCTTACCTTAAAGTACACCATTCTCTTGCAGTAATGAAACCTGAAAACAATGGTAAAGAGTTAACATCAAGGAGTTCAGCAAAACCACCGACAAAATACCCCACAATCCTGCTCTAAAGAGGTTTCTATAGAACGTCTGAGTTAAGCATGGCAATTACAAAGAAGCTCAAGTGGTCTTTGCTTGAAATTGCAAATGTACCACATTGCATTATCACAAGAATTCACATGCAAGAACAGTTTGCAGATGGTTTGCATTGGCATACTTTACGTAAACGCTCTAGGGAACAGATGGCATCATGGGTTCTTGTGGCAAATGTGAATTTATAGCGCTCACAACATGCTAAAGTCTTTTGCCTGTAGCTGAAAAGCAACAAAAATGAAGTGGAAACTCAGCCCTGTAAATCAGTTTGCCAGTGTCTTTGCCATTGTAGCTATGGATAACATTTAGTTTAGTCTTTATTGTGAAATTTGGGTTCTTTTATTTGCCATCTACTTGCAATTGGGTGCGAGTGCATGCGGCATGTTTGTATGTTTATTTGAGTACACATATGCAGCTTTTAAATTAATAGATTGACATTGTGTAAAGACCAGGAAGTTGAGATCTCAACCATCATTTAAACCAAAGCTTTTGAATTTTTAATCCGAAATTGAATTCAGATAATTCCAATTTTCCATGCATACGCAGATTGCTCTGGGTAAATCGATTGATTTTAAACAAATATTGACAAATATTGTTAGAAGGGGTAAAATAACAACATAGGTTAGAAGGGTGAATTACTGACCTCTCTGTCATTTTGTACATGCATATGCAGTGGGATGAGCGTCAGCGCACATTAGTATAAAAAGTAACAGTTCCTTCTCATTTGGACACAACTTGGAATTTGAACATCTTCTGTAAAGAGGAGGTGTTATTTAAGAAGCCAGACCTGTGGAAAAGAAAAAAAAAAAAAAGAAAATTGTGTAAACAGGCAAGGGGTTCGTTGAATTCCTCTGGAACTATTATTTTAAACTTAGAATATAATTATTATTGCGGTATATTCCCTAATTATTTAGATGCTTGTAAAAATTGATTTTATGTAAACACAGCTTGTTCTAAAACAGGCAAGTCTTTGCAGTGAACATAAGTTGTTTAAAATTTATTGACCTGTCGTTCACATGTGTTACTTTACTAGCACTTAATGGTCTGTTTAGATAGTCTTGGTGTGTATGAACTCCCAGTGCGCTACTCCAAGCACCACACGTTGACAGGTAGCTGCCATGTAGATAAAATAAGGGGCCCTACTCCAAAGCATACAGGGACACACAATCATTAGTTATTTTCTAATCTAAAGCAGGGATTTCCTCAGCAGCCGGAGGAAAAGAAACATTCTGGTTTGGCATTATCTTTGCAGCTGGGTTCGGCCCTAAGTCCTGAACCAATATGCAGCAAGGCCAAAAGCAAACAAGCAGGAAATCCAGCCTTGCACAGAATGTAACTGATTTAAGGAGTCTGAGCTTTGAGGGTTTCTTTTTGAATGCGTCGCATATACAGTGGCTGAGATTAGAAACTTATTTGGTCCTTCAAACTCTCCCAAAAGATTAAAGACTGATAATGGAAAGGTAAATTACTTTTGTAGTAGATAGAGATCACCTTAAAAAACCATTTGTGGTAAAACTTCCTGCGGTGTTTTTTGATACTGTGTATAAATAAACCTGTCCAAAACCAAAAACTAAACCAACAAAAAACCATTACTTCTTACAGTGCTTATTCTCTGCTGGATCAAATGTGATTGCCGTACTTCTTTTTCTTAATTTTTAGGGCTCCTGTGTATTTTGTGATTTGACATGACTTTTTTTATTGGTTAGGTCTCCTGAAAAAGTGATGCCAATTATATGGTATAGATCAATATAGCTCAAGTTACTAACTAAACTTTGCTATTCTGTTTCTACATTTATAAGGCTGAGTATTTCCAGAGACCACCAGTTTTTCTGGTTCCTTCTTGTGATTGTGGATCAGCAGCATAGTTGTCTTAATTTGACACAGGCAGGGGTTGCATCCCTAAAATCCACTGCTGGAGTGTCATCTGTCCTGCCCAACTTAGTGGTTATCAATGCGTCTATGATCTATGAATACTTGGCACCTAAAAAGGTATTTATCTTAGCTTTAAATGCCTCGTTTGAAAATACTGGCCTAAATTCATACTAATACTACATCATACCGTCTGAAAAGCTACTCTCAGAATGCTTGTGGCCCTGGGAATTCAGCAGCAAATTTCTCATAGGAAAACTATTTTATATCAGTGTTTAAATATTTCATAGGGTTCTTAAGTAAAGAACATATTATGTTACTATTTTCTTTCATGTATGTAGTTGCATGGTTCTTTTTCTGCCTTCATGTCAGGCCAAATTCAGCTATATTTGACCATCAGTAATTCAGAGTAACTATTATTTCCAGTGGATTTACATCTATGTAACTTGACATGACATCTACAATATGGATAAGAAAAATCAGTATCAGGTTTCATTTGCTGTGGCAGTAAAGATGTTTATCCTTCCACTTTTCAAACTATACTGATTTCCGTATAGACTGAGCAATCCCAGTATCCCTAACTCTTAAAAACAACAACAACAAAAACCCCACAACTTTCAAATCCTTCACTCCTGTGGAATGCACTTGGCTTTGAAAGCATATGAATTTCAAACATAAATAGCTATGGAAAATGCTTTAAAAGAATGAAGAAATTTTGCCCATACAATTCTGTCTATGCTATTTTCCACTAAGACAGGATTGCAAATTTTCTTACTAGCCATCCATTAAAATTGACAATTAGTACTTTAAACAAGCAGGCAATCCTCTACATGATATATTTGAACATAATTTATTAGCAATGGAAATGTCATGTAGACCTGACAGGTTATGTATTTGAAGATGAGAATCAAGTTCACAAAAATGGTTAAAAAACATTATTTAAGAAAAGCTCTGCTCAATAACTCCATCTTATTCCTCTGCAAAATATGACATTTTTGTGCTTAAGTTTCATATTTCTTTCATAGTTTTTTTGCCCTAGGAGCACCGTGATTAGCTCAGGAGGGTGTTTAAGCCTAGATTGTCAACCTCCAGAGCTGTCTTATTTTGAATTGTTGTTTTTAGTGATAAAGTATTTGCCATCAGTTCTGTTCACTAACAGGTGGTCTCATTTTAATGTGCTGAACATGAGCAAATCCTGTTGAAGATAAGGAAGCTACAATAGTACAGTGCCTCTGACAGGTTTAGGTCTAGAGATTTTACTGTTAAACGTCCCCTTTACTGAAAGCTACACAGTTGTGCTTCATTATGCCAGCTTTCTCCTCTGAATATCAGGTGTGTGCTGAAGTTGACTTTCCAGCAGTTCCTACTTTTGGGTAAAACCATTGAAAGGATTTCTTTCCCTTGGCTGTAGTGCTCAGCTCTACACCAGTCTGTTGTGCTGTGCTATACCCTGCATTGTCCCTGGGGGATAAAGGATAAGTGTGAGGACTGGCTGGCCTTGGCTCCTTGGCTCTCTTTGCTGGTGCTGGGAGGTAGGGCTTCATGACATCTGCTGAGGAGCATATCCCTTCCCTTCTGGCATCTTGGCTAGGTGACCAACACCCTCATCCTGGAAGAAGTCCTGTCTCCATCTTGACAGAGGACATCCAGGGGAGGGTAAGGAGTGCATACTAGACTCATTAAAAAGGTTGCGTTTTTGGTTAAAGTTCTTTTAGGTAGATAGGGGCAAGGTTAATGATGACTAAGATGACTAGCTAATGATTAGACAGAATTGGGACCGAGCTAATGAGAGAAGATGGGGTAGGACCTTCCCAGAAGGGAATTTGTTATTGGTGTGATAAGCTTGGGCATCTTGTCTCAACACCAAACTTTACTCTTAGGAGAAATCTAGCAATTTTTACTAACGAGGGTGGCACGTTTTCGTCTCCCTGTTGAGAAACCAGCAAAAGCTTCACTGTACTCGTGATATTACTGCACCCTTTTTAATAAACTTGGTGAAGTGTAAGTGACCAGTAAGCTCAGCTCCAGTTTAATGTGCCAATGGGGACATTAAGAGACATCCTGTGGTTGCAGTTAAACTCCAGACAGCTGACCAGAATTCCCATGTGATAAACTGTCCTCTCAGTGTGCTCAAAGGATATTTTCCTAACTTTTGACTCTTTAGGAACATCATCAAAAGAGGCATTGCATCACTGCTACCTAAGCAGAGCCCATTTGGGAGATACATGCAGGAAAGACAAATAAAAAGATCATTTTCGCCCCTTTCATCAGATATCGCTCCATATCTCGACTCAAGAAGAGGATGATGTCACTGAAGGCACTGACTTCTTGCATATATGCTTAAATATTAGGCAGTACAAAACAACACAAAAATTCTGTGTTTTTAGTAAGGGGATGTTGTATAAGATGTGTGGGTACCTAAGGATGGGCAAGCAGGTGAGACAACTGGAAACTTCCAAAAATTTTGGATAGGTCCCGAAGGTGGTTGATCAGATTCCTTGGGTGGGTCCAATGAGGAGATCAAAACGTTGCGTGAGTGTTGCTAGCCAAATGGAGCCAGTTCTTCCCCAAACTGGGCAGTTCCAGAGACAGCAAAGAGCACTCGTGAGGACGCCAGCCCTCTGCCAGCAATGCTGCTTGGAAAGACAGCGCCTGTTGCAGTTCCTGCTTTCAGCGCTTCTTATGGGCTTGAAGTCTCACACCTAGTCACACAGGCTCTTTCTCCACTACAATGTGATGAACGGTCCTGAGCATCAGCAAAAGCCATAGGAAGCTCTTTGACTTACATGGTTCCTACCCGTGTTGCTGGTTAGAGCTTGGATGATGCAGGGGTTCAAAGGCTATCAGAAAAACAAGCAGGGTCAGGGCATGGACCAAGGTGGTGTCCTGTGAGTTGTCCATACTGACAGCACACAGGCCTCCTCTCCCCGGCGATGCCAGGCGTGGTTCAGCAGTCAGCTGAGTGAGGAACTATCCCCAAGTCAATGCTGTAATGTAGTGGGAGATGCTTTGAATGCAGGCTGTGCCTCAGGGCTGGAAATGAGCTCTGGCCTGTTGTATTTATGAATGTAGGTACAGTCAAGAAGAATTGCCGTGCCTGTGTGTAGGCCCTCTGGAATTCATGGGGGAGAGTTTGTGCTAAAATGTTGTTTGGATACAGATTCCCAAAATGGTTGGAGGGTCAGTTGTGATGCAGGGTGGTGGCTACATCTTGGCTAAGGCCAAGGCTGATAGACAAGGCAGGAGTACTTTGCTAAAATACAGACATAAATATCCATGTATTTTCTTGTGACTTTGACAGTATGGAATACTGAGCAGAAATTTTTTTTTTTTTTTTTTTTTTTTTCCCCCTGTGCTGAAGTGGCTATTGCCATATGGTCACTAATAGTTGAGAGCTAGGTCTGGTATCTTCACATAAGCTTTGAACATGCTGTCGTGATCGTGACTACGGATGTTGAGGTGGGGGGCAGGCAGGATGGACATGCCACCTTTAATAATATTAATGTTTTCCTATGTATTTAGAGATACGTATGTCTATTGTTAGATTCAGATCCCACATCTATAAGCTTTTCATTAAAAAATGTTCTGGAAAATTTTATCTTCCCACACTGAAGGTCTTTTTTTATGAAGATATGCTTCTGGTCCCATTGGCAGGACCTTATTAGCAACATTCAGAAAGCCTCCCAACAGGAAAGTCATGAGCCCTGAAGCTGTAGCTTTACATGTAGTCATTCCCTGCCCCCCCTCCACCATTTCAAGGCCTGTAAGATCTTCCCCTGTATTGTTTTTAGGATTATGTTTGTTAAGGATAGTAAACTGAGGGATAAATCAAAGGGATTTTGTGATCATCAAGATTTACAATCATCACTGTATTACATACTTGAGTAGGGTTAAAATAACAACTCAATTTTAATTTAAAGGGGAGATGGGGGCAGTATGTAAAGAATACTATTTTTTATGTAGTTATCTAGTAAACAACAGCGTGCGAGATTGCACAGCTTAGACAACAATTAGTAAGGAATACAAAGATTGTCTCAGAGTGTTTTCAGTACCTTTCTGTTGCCTCTTTTGCAGGTCCTGAATTCACTTTAGTATTTCTGAATTACTCGGTGTTACCGGCCCCAAATGTAAAATAAATCAGAATACTGACATACAAATGAAAAGGCTTAGTAATAGTAATTTAGAGTATTTCTTCCTTATCCTTTAGTTTCCTAGCCTTTCAACGTGCCAGTCTGGTCATGTTTGTAGGCCATTCTTCTGCGTCCTTACAGCTCTCCTTAAATGAAAACTGAGTTGCTCACTTGATTGCTGAAACTTAGATAAAGAGAAGAAAAAGGTTTTTTAAATCTCACTGTGAAGTTGAGAGATTTGGCAAAATTATTTAAGATTCTTCCCATACTTTAATACCTTTCTTTAAGGGTGAGGGATAAGATGTGGAATCTTAATAAAACCCCTTTTATTTAAAATCATCACTGCATCCACTGTGACTCGGCTTTGCAACAGCCATCGCAGATCCTCCTCTTTGCCATACGGTTGCCCATGGCAGGAGCTGCTGTGAAGCTGAAGACTTTTCCATGATGGAGGTGGAGTCCTGTTTCACTGCCCAGTGTAGCACGCGTTACAAAACCTCTCTTCATATGGTCAACAACTCTAATATGCAGAAGGCATTCATCCACCAAAAATACCTTCTGTAATGAGGAAAGAGCATGTCAGCTTGTATTTGGCATTTGTCTGCACCCTTGCTGTCACTGTGCTGTAAGTGGTCCATGTAGCCAAGAGTCATTATTAGAAATGTGTTGTTTCCTGAAGCACAGTGCAGACTCTGTATAGCTCTGCAAATGGCTGAATATAAACCCAAGCAGCAGGCATGCGTAAGGTCATGTTGGAATGAGGTGGGTGTTTGTGTGTTCAAGGGGAATTTAAAAAAAAAAAAAATAAATAAATAAGCGTCCTTTGGATTCTAAAGCGTGATGTTAACTCAAAAGTATTAATGTTAAACCAGTGGCCAGTGAGAGGCTTTGTGAGGATTTTTTTGGTCTTGTATAATGGAACTGATACGTTTTTGGAGAAAAGGAAAATCAAAGAACACAGCAATGTGGTTCCATTAAAGGATGGTATACATATTTTAAAGGTGCTACAAATATTCCCAGCATGGGCTTTATCTCTTCCCAATGAGTCAAGCGCCAAGACTTCATAAAGTCTGAGCATGGGACATTTGGACCCAGGTTTTGACAGACTAGCAGAAATCTTACATGCAGGTGCAGGTCCCAGTTCTGAACTTGTATTTTATACTTTATTGAGTCCGGATCTAGAGCTTTGGAGAAAGTGAGGCACACTCTGAGTGTGTTAAAATAGTTGAAAATCACAGGCTGGCTCTGCATTTCTGTGAAGGACATCACAAAATATTTTTGTTCTGGACCCCATATGATCCTTTACTAAAGCCTCTTGCTTCCAGTGTCTCATATCCTAAAGAGGCCTATTAATTACATAAAAAGCTCTGCTTTATCAGTTGACTTTCTATGGTTCTTGGTGTCACTCTACCGTCTGTTTTCCTACTTGTCATCTTTTTTTCCTCCTTTAGTTGGGTATGTGTTTGAAGTTAGTTTTAAAGGAATAAAATTACACCCATTTATTTACATAGCAGCTGTCAAAGTACAATATTCTGTTCTCCAGAAGTCAGCACACACAAAAAAGTTCATCCCCTGGTTTGCTATCTTGAAATTGCAGGGACTTCGGGTTTTCTAAACCCTCCGCCTTTTTATGAGTAATGATTAAAAGGAAAAAAATTCTGCCAGGAGCACAAAACCTCTAAGTTATTGTCACACTGGTGTCACTTGCTAAAGCCATGTAATAGGTTTGTGGGAGAGACCTTCAGAAGAAAGAACCGTCTCTGTATCTTTCAGTGGGAACTCGGAATAGGAAAGCTGTGGCTTAATTCCTTACGGTGTTTTCTTGGCATCAGCTCTTATCTCCCCAGCTCTTATTCAGGTTGAAAGAAAGGGCTGTTTTGTTTTGTTGTGTTTTTGCAAGAGAGTAAAATAAAATCTTAACTGTGTTTTTCTTTTTAATACTGGGAGCATAATAAGGTCACTTAAGAAAAAGAAAGCCAACCAGTAAGCCTGGGACGTCTCTCATTTCTTTAACAGCTACATAGTGTGTGCAGCTGAGAGCTGCCAGTTGGATCCTAGCAGGGGAGAAACCACTTTAGTTTGTTTGGTTTGTATATGGAATAACATTTTTCTTGCCTTGGAATACTTGTTTGTCATCACTCCCCCTTTGTGTTTATGTTCTACTTGGAAATAGTCTCTGTGCTGCATATGCATTTGCCAGGATGTGCACATAAACAATGTTCCATTATGGTCCGCTCTACATACTCCTTATTTACACCATATACATTCGGCAGTAAACATGTGGGGCAATGACAGAGAGCAAACTCTTCTAGGCCTCTTTTCTTCAGTTAGTCCAGACTTTCTGCCATATGCTTGCTGAGGTCCCACTTCTATTCATGTTTTTATTAGGTAGAAAAAAAGTGTCCAGACTTCCAACAAAGCAGCTTTTGTGTTCTCTGTCAAAAAAAATCTTCTCCTATGAAATGTTGATAGAAGTACCCAGAGCCCTTGTGGGGGTGCAGAGTCTGAATAGGCCCATGGTGAAAGCACAGGAGGAGAGAGAGCAGGGGAGCTGGGGTACTATTTTTGCTTCTTGTGTGCCATGAATGAATATCGCTTAACTTTCTTTTCCTCCATTTGGAAACCAGGGTTGTACCCCTCATCCTGATGCTCGTTACGAAGGCGATGTTTTTAAAGTGTTAAAGGCTTTCAGAATTTTAGCTGGAAGAGACGAGAGAAGCAAAATACTGTTTAATATAGCATAAAATGGAAGTTTGACTTAGAATATATGCTGTTTAGTAAAACTACAGAACCATGGTAAAAAAGTTTTACAGTGGCATAAATCATTTTTAGTGACTCTGCGTTTGAAAATGGTCAGATTAGATCTTTTTCTCATTGATTTTGTATTTGGTTAATGATTCCAGTCCTGAGATCATAAAGCTATGTAAGATGTAAAAGATACGGGAAAATATCTTTAACCTCTACATTTAAACTATGTGTTTCTTTTGACATTGAAATAGTGCAATGACCTGGTAATGTTTTCCAATGTTTTAATTTTTGCTGATGTACAAAAATATCACAGAAGAGCTGATTCGTAATTATTACACATGGTATTGCATAAATTTCTTCCTAATTAAAAAGCTTCTAAATTCTGAATAATCAATTTATGAAGGCAAATGCTTTTGACAAATTATACATTTAATTTCTAAAGATTTATTAGAAATTTGACCTGCAGATAGTTAATTATGGTTATAGTACTGATGCAGTAATACTGGAGATTGATATAATGATATGGTTGCAAATTTATTTTGATATCACCTACCTTAGTAGCAGGACATGGGAATGCACCTATATTTTGTACCATCGTGTTTATTACGCAGGAAAGCATTAGTTTAATGAAGAACACAAATATTTGGTAGGTGCGTGTTGGCATTTGTATGAAAAGGTACTTTCAACAGAGTAGAAGTACATTAAACCTAGTCCTTCAGGTTTTACCCTTTTAGAGGCTAAGTTTCCAATGGTGATAGTTTTAGATGAATAATCATAGCAAAATATGAACTTTTTTTTAAAAAAAATCCACAATAAGAAATGAAATGGATTCTTGCTAATTAATTTTCAGACCAGAAAATATTTTTGAAGTACCTCTCTTTGGAATAATCTCTCATCCACTACACTGATACTTTTAGTTTTATGAAGTCAGCAGCTTTAAAGATATGCAGGAAGCCAAATTAAATAATAAATATAATTTAAAATGGTATCTTTTCTATCCCATCTGGATTTACAAGTGGCCTGTGAGAACCATACAAAGAAAATACAGATGAACTTCTAGAGTGTGAAATGTTTAGAAAAGGGAGGCATGTCTTAAACATATATGTAGTCCTTTTACAAACATACAAAGGTTACCTATTTTTTTTAAAGCAATTAAGAAAAAAAGAAACTTTAACAACATTCTCTACGTTATTAGAGCAAACTAATTTCTGCTTTCTTCTGACTACTCCTGGCCTAGGAGGTTAGTAGCTGCTACTGAGCAGTGAATATCCTCCATAAAGAGATGTTGGTGGGAGGTGTGTTTTACAGAACTTGCTGTGTCTGTGTGTGAGGATGGTGGGTGAGGGAAGAGGAGCAGAAGACAACTTGGTTCAAGGCTTTTCTCCTCTGAACCTTCACCTGAGAGCATCGCTGGGTCTTCCAGGGGAAAGAAAAGGTATAGGCTTACCCTGCTTCTCTGAAATGGGGCAGCGTCAATGATGCCTGCCCTTCTTAGCCTTGTTTAGTGCCCGTAGTAGCATGAGTCCACTTTTGGGGTGTAAAAATAAGGAAAAGAAGAAAGAGATAGATGGATCTCACTTAATGTGACCAGAAGACGGTCAGAATTAAGTGTGTATCACATCCGCCTGGTCTCTTATTTTCTCCACTGGAAACCTAGTAGCTCCTTTTTCCTAATAATACGCAGCTGTGGCTCACAGCAGTGAAGTGTGACTGCACGAGGTACACCCTGAGTAAGGACGTGTGCCCTTTCTGGTCCCCAGGGTCCCTCTCCCTCTCTCACAAGCGGGGAAATTAACAGGGCTGGTTTATAACATTTTAAAAATAGAGAGCTTTAGGAGTCTTTGTTGTCCTGGATGTTACATTTTTAGATTCAAATTTTGTTATTCCTGATAACTAGGAGAGCAGGAATATTATTATGCTAGTTGTATATACATATTTGTGCTTGTAATGTATATACACATAAACGTAATGCAGTTCTAAAAACAAAATAGGGAAATTGCTGTAATGAAATAATTTGAGATTCTTATGTAATTACTTGATGACAGTAATTAGAAAGGACTATTAGAAAAAAACCCTAGTATCATAAGATTTGTAGGAGTTTTTTAAGAGTTTCCAGTAGTCAGCCTGTACAATTTTGGATGAAAGCAACACATTCTCTGATGGTGAAAAATTCTCTTATAGATTAACTAAGTACTATCTCTACCAGCTGAGGACTTTTTAATGCTTCAGTCATTATCTAGACAGAAGTCAATGGGTGGGCAGAATTTGGGTGAGAGACACCATTGGTAATTGATAAATGCAGTCTAGATAGGATCCCCACAGACTAAGCATGAACCATTTTATGAAAAATACATTGTAGTTTTTGTGTATGTCACAACACCTGATGATATAAAATATAATTTAGACTGACCTGAACTCTCTGCATTCTCTGTTCATTGTACCATCAGCATCCTGTGGTGAGTCAGATAGCTTTGCTTTTACCCTAGTAGCACTCAACTAATTTTTTCCAAACATTTTTTGTAAACCTACGAAATGATTCTGAAGCAGGAGGAGGAAAAGGTCTCTTAAATCATGCCAGATAGGTTAACTGGGAAAGGGTTAATCTGCCCTCAGGAGTTGCTATGTAACTGAGTCCTGCTGGGAGAGTCAGGGTTTCCAGCCAATGAGACTCAGCCCGACAATACAATGCATCTATCTTGTGTTTCTCACTGTCGTCAGTTATTGGAGTTTTTCTGAACTGGAATTACACTCCTGCTCCTTTCATACTCTCCTGCCGAGTCTTAAATAATTGTATTCCACACCAAAGTCAGAAAATAACAGTACAATGGCGTGCATTTATCCCTGAAAATGTTACTTTTTGACAACTTTGACTAGTGTGTAGAAAGATCTCTCTTGCACCAAAACTAGAAAATTTCTAAAAGATGAGATTTCCCAAAGAACTTCAGAGTAGCACATGGCCTTGGTTTGCTTTCAGTCCTTCAGAAAGCCACCTTCTGCCTTTCTGTTCTCATCAGTGCACGTAGCCTTCAGCCCATTTGCTTGTGCAGGAGGAGTGGCTAAACGTCTCAACCTTAAGCTGTTCCTTCCTGCCTAAGGTATTTCAAGAAGCCAGTATTGATTTTCCCTGCGTCCTGATTAGACTCTCTCTTTAGCTATTCCTCTTCTTAAGGCCACTCAAGGCTTGAGGGCTGAAGCGTGAATTCTTTAATTTCTCCTTTAGAAGAGCCAGGTGTGTTTTCTCAAAGCCTCGCAGCTCAAGCAAAGCCTCTGTGGTTGCGCCAATATATTTGTATGGAAGAGGTGGCACTTCTGAGGGTTTTTTTGTTGTTTTTTCTTTTTTCCTGGAGGAGATCCACCCACAGTCCCTTTGAAGGCTACTGATAAGATGAGGGAGAGACTAAGCTTGGCCTGTAAAAACACTACTTAGGAATCTCTGCTTTGGCTGTTGGGTTCTGATAGGAAGCACGAGAGTGGAGTGGTATTTGTCAATATGTCGTTCAATTCTCAGTAAGTTTTACACTTCACTTAGATCTTTGTGCCTCATTTTTTCCAGTGAGGTTCTGCCTGATAATTTGTGTTGGCAAAGCTCTTAGTCTTTCTTAAATGCTTGCGCACTCCTGCCTCTGAGTGACATAATGTTCCTGCATTGTTCAGCTAACAGAATAGGCTTGAGTATCAGTGGTGTGCGCTTGTACTCTTAGCAAGTCTGTTTTTTAAAAAAATAAAATAAAATAACAAGTTTTAGACAAATTTACGAATCCAGCAGGTGAAACTTTAACTTTTTGAAGTCTTTAAATAACATGTATTCGCTAACTTGTAATTTAGTTTAGTCATTTAGGATCTGGTTGAAGATAACATGATGCTGTACTTTTTAAGGAGCATTCCAACACGTTTCTCAGAATTGAGAGTGTGCACATGCCTCATTCTTGTTACTAAACCTCCTTTGGGTTGAGGTTTACTTTCTCCATCCATTAATCTCCATAATTCCTTGAAGAAGCTGGGCCACAACCCTATCTTCTGGCATATCCTTTGGGATACTTCATGCCAAAGACAAAATGGATGGATGCAGCAAGGGCGAGATCTCAGAGCCATTTTTGCAACGGAAAGAGGTTCCTTCCATGCATTCTTCTTTGCATGTCTCCATATAAAGACAGGTGAAGTCCATTCTTCTGGTAGCCTGATAAGAATACGTGAAAGATTAGTGTCCCATGAATGAGAAGCCTGTTCTTGAAGTCGTTTGCCCAAAACTGTGGATGGATTAAAAGGAATGGTTTTTTTCAGTGTGATGGCAAGGTCTATGCAGAATTGTTCAGTCAGAAGAAGGCTCCAGATATCAAAACGAACAGTTTTGGTCTGGTTTATGCGAAACAAATTTGATAGTTTTATAGACCTGTCAAGCCTGATATGCTGCATTACATGCTTAGAGACCACCTTGCGTGTCCTCCACTACATGTGGCACAAAAGGTGCCAGAAGGGCAAAAAATTGTTGATACTGCACAATGCCTGGGGCAGTATGCTATTGACTACCGCAATCTCCAGCTGCACCCCAGCTCTGTAAGTCCACTTCAGTTAAAGCATGTGTGTCAGTCATGATTCCCTGAGCATGGCCATAATATGACTGGACATACAGTGTCTTCTGTGGCCTGATACAGGAGTCTTGCAGACCAAGGGTATGGGAATTTGCAGATCTATTTAATCATATGGGACAAGCTTAATCAAGCAGGTTGAGACCATGCAGATTTTTCTTTGTAGATTTAAATTGCATAAGTCAAGCAGAATTTGAGGAATGCACCAAAGAACAATTTCATAGGTGTGTTCTAGTAGAGTTTGAAAACCAGAAAACATCTTCCAAGTGTTTTAGACTGGACATCATTCATGCTGCCACTGCTCGTTCTGAATGCAAGTGGAGTCCAGCCCAGCCTGATTTTTGCTGAGCTCTTGTCTACGTTTGAATGTGACATTGGTATAACAATGTAGGGTGAGAAAGCAATCTTTCCTTTTTGAAGGAGTTGTACCTGCAACAGCCCAATCATGGACAGTTATTGTAGCATAAAAGGGATATACAGAATCCCTTACCTGCTCAGCAATAGTTACACTATGATAACCTGTTTGCCTGTTAGCAAAGTTTACTTTTCAGGCAACATCAATGAAGTTACAGTGATAACAATGTTCCTGAGAGGACATGCGCCCTCAGTTAATTCACAGAGTATCTATTGATGGCACATATTCTACAGAAGAAAAGGGACACCAATTTGCCAAATAAATAGCTCAGTTTCTCAGTAATCCTACCTCATTTGCAGCAAAAAATTCACGCAGGATGTTCCCCAAACTGTGCCCAAGCAGAAAGTACGTCTGCATGGTAAAACGAAGGCGTGATTGTACAGTGTGTTAGGGCAACAGGCTGAGTAGAGGTGTTGGCATGATGATCATAATTTCCAGTGGATTTCAGGTGGTGTCACCACATTGTCATTGCTGTCATTACCTCTGCTAGCCAGGTAGCTATGCCAGCACATTTTCCAGCCACTCCTTCATTTTGCTTTCTAAGATGCCCACAGATAGGATATTGGACTGTTCTTTCAGTGTTTGATGTAGGTTTGGGAGCTAGCTAAGCGGAAATTGGATTGTCATGAATACATGTGTCAAGCTGCCGAGCTGTGGATCTATTGCGGTTTACGCTAATGGCATAATCCAATCCAATCTACATCAGGCTTTATGTGACCAGAGCTCTGTGCAAGTGTGTTTCAGCTATTGCGGGCCTCTGGGATCCCTCTATATGGGTTGTCCCTGCAGCAGTGCAGGAGCACAAGCCCTAAATGCTGCTTAAGACTGTCTTAGGTTAAATAGGGCTTAAGTAAGGTTTAGTCTTTGTTAGGATATATGTCTGCACTGAGCTGTAGTTCCAGTTATTGCTCACTAACTTTGGTCTTTTGTTGGAAGAAAGCCACTAGGGCTAACTTTTTGCTAAGAGTTTAAGCTGCCATTAGTGAACCTCTAGAAATACTGTTGTCCCAATTTCTATTCTGATTCTGGCTACAACTTGGGTTGTAAGTTGTCTATGTTTGGAACTCCACTTATTCTGCATTTTCTAATGTTATTTATTTACACATTGTGAGACACCTTTCGGGATATCAGAACATCAGGAAATGCTATCCTTTTGTTAGGTTAACTTTCTTTTTCTTTCCCTCCCTAAAAAAAAAGGTAGAAACAAAACAGTTACTCAAATAGCCTTTTGGAATCTCTATTTTATTTTTAAAGGAGCTCTGTGTTCTGTTGCCTTCAGCCAACCATGAGCATATTCAGCATATAGGAAACTTTATTGTTAGAAGAAGTATTCTCTGAGTTTAATATTCAATATTTCTACTTGCTCTTCTGCTCTTTCCTACATCTTGCTTCTACTTAGGTTTTATAGATCTCCCAGCCCTCATTCTCCCTGGATTATATAATGCAATGTGTCAGTGCCATGCATGGCACTCCGGTTACCTCAGTATTTCCATTATAACTCTATGTTTTGAGGGTTTTATAGGCTAGCAGTAAAAATCTATTTCTTGGCTAAACCTTGAAACAGCAGTTTCTGGTCATTTAAAAAGAAAACAAAATGTAACAAACTTTTTTTTTCCTCACTTCTATTTCTTTTTCTGGCAACCATTTAGCAGTGGTGTTTGCACTGCAGGATCCTCCTAAACAGCAAGTGTAGATTCAGTATGTAGCCAATTTTTAATGTAATAATGCTTTTTTATTTATATCCTTCAAAAATGCATGTCATCCCCTCTTCAGGCACATGATGTCATTGCCTCTTTGCCAACCTTTCTGGAGCCTACAGCAGTCAGCCTTTGGGGCCTCGGAGAGGTGCGGTTTGGTCTGTGTTTTCCTTTATTTGCAACGTGGAGGAGTTTTACAGTGTTTTTAAAAAAACATTTATCCTTCTTTGTCTCAAAGCCCAATAACTTGCTATCTCCTTCTGTGTCACAGAGCTACAAACTTACCACAATCCAAAAAGACATTTGCTATATATGAATATCTAGAATATCAGGGCTATTACCAAAAGCAAATTTGGAAAGGATATTAAATCTCATGCTTTAATGCTTAAGTGATTCGCTGTTGAGAACAAGCTATTAGAGGACCTATGGGTGAGTTATACTTTGCCAATCACTAGGGATTCCTATATTTTCCTTAGAAAGATCTAGTAGCAGTCACTCTTAGAAATGGGTTGCCGAACCAGATACACTTCCAGTTTTATCATATAGGGCAGTTCTCTTCCCCTGGCTCTGGGCCAAAGGGGTCTAAAACGCAATATGGATTCTAAGAAACGTGGTTGTGTGCTCAAGTTTGTGGAGATGAATTATTTTTATAGCCTTTAAGTTAAGAATCAGCTTTAAAGGCATCTTTACGAATACATATCCACTGATTAAAACAGACAAAAAGCCTTTATTGGTAAGTGACTTGCAGGCTGGTTGCATGCCCAAGTTTTGGGTCTGGAGCTGACTAACTCTGCTTTTCCCATCTAAAATAAAATACTGCTCTGCACTGAATAGTCTTTCAGCAGTTGCTGTTATATTTCAGGCCTGAAGTAATTCTTCCTGTTACGTGTAAATTCCTGTTTCAGTCATTGCGAGTTGTGCATAGTAGCATATAGCAGTCACAAGAAACCCCTTTTTGACTTAATTTCACTGTACTTAATGTTTTTCCATGCCATTTTGTGCCAGTAATTTTACTGTTTTATTTTCTTCAGGGCCATTCTTGCTCAGGATTGATACCCATTGCGTTAGGACTACCTTGGAGTTTTAAATATTCAGCTATTCTCTTGTGACCCACTGATTTTCTTCCCCATAATCTTTTGACATCATTCTTGTGCTTGACACATGAGGAAAACATCCTACACCACTAAAAAATACATGTAGTGAAGGGGGATTCAGGTTTTCAGATTTGAAACCCTGTATCACTAGTTGGGGGGGGAAGTGCCAAGGCAGACAAGTACTGTTTCATATTAACATCTATTCTCAATGAAGAGGTAAAAATCAAAGCCCCTGTGTGTGAGGCAGGGTTAGTGAACTGCCAGTGATTCTCCCAGCAACTGACACAAAGGAATCTGTGAGTATCAAAGCTGAGGCAGCAAGCTTAGTGTCAGCTCTTGCCTAGGGAGTAGAAGAAAACATCACTTTGTCTCTGCTTTCACTGCTTAAACACACACATCATTCACTAGTAACCATTTACTCTGCTGTCAAAACTGTTTCAAGAGAGTGCTACATTTGATTAATAGTAAAATGCATGCATGCAAAAAAAAAAAAAAAAAGGTCCGCTTCCCCTGAGGTACATTTTGGAGAATTTTTGCATGTACTTAATTTTTCCATCCTATAAATATGCCTGTAATATTCCAGGAGTACTCTGTTGCTTCTAGTAAAGTCATTTTTATTAGAGTGCCCAGTGCACTCATCCTAATTCTAGTTAATGCTCTCTCTCTCGGTGAAGCATGTTATGGTCCTCAGCCTCAGCCTGTTGTACTAACGAAAAAGTGACCAGCACAAATGTGTGCAGTACATGATTCATAGTGCTGCTTTCTGAATTGTCCAGTGGGTAATTGCAGTACAAAAACCAGAGAAACAGATGTAGACCCTAAACCTTGGCTGTAAATTTTTGTTTTATGATTATGGGTTTCAAATGTGCTATGTCACACTGACAAATATACAGTAACACCAAAGGAAATAGATTTCTGACTTGAACTTTTGCTTTTTATTTCACTTGTGGCTAAGAATATGTTTATTGTGAAGTTTCTGCCATCACAGTCTGAGAGAAAACAGATCAAAGCTGTGATGTGAAATCACAATTTCTTTGCACGGATAAAGTGGAAGATATTGGAGAGTTGTTGCCTACTTGCACCTCTGTGGGAGCCGGGTAGGCATTTAAAATATGTGGCAATACTTAAAGTTTCATTACATTTGAATTAGAGGGCTATTAGTTAGCACAATAATTATGGTTAGTCCTGATCTAAGTTAGAAAATACCCACCATTTTATGAATGTAGCTTTTCCTGATACTCTGTTTAAGAAAAACAAGTATCATGCTATTTCAGAGTGACATATGAGATACATAAATTACTGTATTGTAGAAATAGTATGTGAGCAAACCTATTTTGAAGGATTTGTTAATGACGTGATTTTAGTAATAAGTATAAGCATTAGCACAACTATTATTCATAATAAAACATGATGAGCTACCTGGCTCATTTAGATCCAGTGAGAAGATGCAGTCTTTTTCAATTCATACGTAGTTAAGTGTGACTTCCTGACATTTACTTTCAGAAGTTGCCAGTCTACATTTTGAGGTACGATGGGCAGGTTATTTTTAAATATGGTATTATAAGGCTGCTAATGGAATAAACATAACTATTTCTGTTTGTCTGATTTTGTTTGTTTTAACTCAGATGGGCAATATGTTTTTCTTGGCAGAAGCTTAAACTGTTCCTAGATCCTTGGTCCACACAAAATGCCGTTTTCTCCCTAAATTGGAAACTGACAAAACATACTGTGTTTTGTATCGTCCTTTCCAGTTATTTTTGTGGCGGCGCGTTACATATTCCAAACTTCTCGTGTGTTCTGTGTCATCTGGTTAGAAAACACTGTCTTTTAATTTAGCTTTGCTACTCAAACCAAAATTGTAGCAACGTAGCCAGCCGAGATTTTAACAAAAAATTAGCCACTTTTCCACTTGCCTTTTTAATACAGCAAACGCTGCTTGCTGTGCTGACATGGTTTAAACAAGCCTTCCCTGAAGGATGGCTTTTTCGATAAATGTGCGCTGTGCATAATTTTTGGATTACAGAGTGTCAGGGGCTTCTTCAGCTGGAGGAGTCCGGGCTGGGGGAGGACACCCCGATGGGCCAAGAAAGTCCTTAAAAAGTCCTTAAGAAGACAGTGTTAGACTCCAGCGTTTGTAACTCTTCTGCCTGGAGGGAAGACAGGAAGAGAGGCTGCCTGCTGCAGGGACAGCCAGAGCTCTTCCGTTGGAGGGGAAGGAGGCTAAGAAAAGCTTTTGTTTTTATCTCTTCAAACGGACTCACTTCCAGATTGCAGCGGGTCTTTTTGCTGGCCGCTTGTTTTCAACATGGGTATATCGATTTCAGGGAACAAGTGTGTGTGCTGTGTGTGGGGTTTGGGTTTTTGTTTTGGGTTGGGTTTTTTTTTTTTTTTTAAATTCTTGAACCTGTGTGAAAACTTTTGTTAATACAATCTGCAGGCATTGTCAGAGAGCTTTCGGTTCATCAAAGGACTTTTTGTGGAGAGAGGACACCACATCCATTAAAGTGGCTGCGCAGGTCCCAGAGTGAGTCCCCAGCGTTTCTTTACGGTCGCCAGTTGTGTGCCATGTCTGCGTACAGGAACCCCTGCCTTGCCCAACTCCCATCTTGGACTTTTCAAGAAACAGGCAGTAATCAAGGGTTTCATTTTCCAGTTTCCAAACCCGAGCTAGCTTTGGGGCGGGAAGCAGGCCTCCTCTGTGCCTTGGGAAACCTTGCTCCAGGCTGGTGCTCAGTCCGCCAGGGCTGAGGCAACTTGGCCCACTTGCTTAAATTGAAAGCATGCATGTGGTCGTTGAGCTCATGTCCTTTCCAGTGGGGCAGAGGGAGTGTTTCCAGGTTGTTGTTTCTCATTCGTAAGTGTCCGTAGGAATAAGGACTGGAGGAGGCCCCGATGGAGTCTCTCTCTGTGAGCCAGACTTTGCAGAAGGTGGTTATTTACCTAAAAAGCACAGGGCGCCCTGCTGGCTTGATGCAAATGGTGGGCCAGTACAGTGCTGGCTGTGGCATCCTGGCTGAAGACCTGGGAAGGCCTTGACACCTACTCCTGCCACGAGGGTCGGCTGCCGGGAGTGCGGTTTCACCGAGACCTCTGCGGGTGTTTTGGTGGGAGCAGCCCCGTGCCTTCAAAATGGCTGTGAGAGGGTGGCCGGGGCTGCCTGCCCCGGGGAGGGGACGGCCGCAGTCTCCCCTCCTGGCACCCTGGGCTGGGTCCTGTTCCTCATGGACCTCCTTGTGGCCTTTTCTGCCCCCCAAGGAGCTGGGGCTCATTAGCCCTCTGAAAGCTGATACAGCCCCTACGGGGCCACGCGAGCAGCCCCGGCCCCTCTCTGCTAATCAGAGACAGGCAAGACCCGGTGGCCTCTGGGCCGGGGAGAAGAGGGGTCGTGTGGCTGCCTCCTGCCCCAGGCTGGGTGGCGGGGATGGGCCCTCCCAGGCGATGGTACCTGCCAAATCCAGCCCGGTGGGGAGGCCTGGGAGCACTGGGCGGCGTGGCCGGGCTCTGCTGCAGCCGTAACGCACTTCTGTGTGACTTAAGAGCAAGGGTGGGAGGTGGTAGGGAGAAATGGGGCCTGACCCCCCTGCCCCAGCAGGGTTGGGCCCATGAGGTCCATTGTCTCTGCTGGTGGCGTCAAACAAGGGTCCCCGCTGGCGTGCATGGAGCTGGGTTAGGGTGAGGCTGCTCCGCACCCAGCCCCACTGCCCCAGAAGTTAGGGCGAAGCTNGGGCACAGAAGTTTTAGCAAATTGAGCTGGAATTTAAAAATCCTCCATTCTCTGCAACTGCCAAAAACATCGCCGTCTCAGTTCCCACCCCCCCTTCCCCTCCCTCCTCCTCGTTGGTGGGG
>WAAD01038311.1:91234-113842 GCA_013389945.1 Fregata magnificens | reverse complement strand
TTTATTATTTTGGATCTTTTTGCAAGCTGGCCTCCCCGTCCGCACCCGCCGTTGCTGCCCGCTCAGCGGCAGCGGGGCGACTGGTAGGGCTGGGGCTAGTGTTTGCCTGCCCGCCTGCCTGCCTGCTTTTTTGCAGGGCTGCTGGGAGTTGTGAAGGCGTGTGAGAATCCTGGGAGCTGGTGATGTCAGACCGCTTGGGTCATTTGAAGGTTAGCAGCCTGGGAAGGGTTCACGGAAAGTTCACTCGCATATATTAGGCAATTCAATCTTTCATTCCCTGTGACACAAGTAGTAGGAAGTGAGCTGTTCAGAGGCAGAAGGATCTATTCACGGCCGAGGGGGATCCCGAGTCCCTACCGGAGCCGTTTTATCCCGGGGAGGCGAGCGATCAACGCGGCACGGGACACGGCACGCAGCCGGCGAGCGCCCGAGGAGCGGGACTGACTCTAAAGAAATTTTGGGGGAAATTGATGGGAGCTAAAACTTGGAATGCGGCTCGCTTCCCCCCATCTTGCTGGATTGGCTGGGCAGCCTGGAAAATGGTAAATGATCATTTGGATCAATTACAGGCTTTTAGCTGTGTTGTCTGTCATAATTCATGATTCTGGTCTGGGAAAAAGACCAACAGCCTACGTGCCAAAAAAGGGGCAGAGTTTGATGGAGTTGGGTGTACTTTTATGTGCCATTTTCCTCCACACCTAGAGGAAAGCACTTTTGCAGGCATTCTGTGCAGGGGGAATCATGTTTGACTGTATGGATGTTCTAGCAGTGAGCCCTGCTCAGATGCTGGATTTCTACACTGCGAGTCCGTCTTCCTGCATGCTCCAGGAGAAGGCTCTCAAAGCATGCTTCAGTGGATTGGCACAAACAGAGTGGCAACACCGGCACAGTGCTCAATGTAGGTCCCAACTGTTATTTTTCCACTTTAAAGCATTTTTTAATTATTATTAGTATTATTATTATTATTTGCATGTATTTAAAAAAGAAATACTTGTAATGAAGCGCAGGGGTGATGAGGGGTGGGGGGAGTTTTTGTGCAAAATGTGGTTTGCAAGCTATTGGCAAGAAAGGAAAAAGGAAAGAAGCACCGGGCTGCTTTCTGTTTATCCCTTCTCATGTAGCATATTGATCCTAACAACAGTTGTGGAGCCAAGCAGGAACACATAAAATTATAATACAGCAAATACTTGCAAAACTCCAACTAGTGAAGGATGAATTTACCGTCTTGTGGTAGTTTCTTTCTTTGCCTCCTTAATCTAATTTGGGAGCACATTTGATAATCTGGGTGCGTGTTGTCTCAAATTTTAGCAGAGCAGCCAAGCAATTAAAATGCTGCTCTGTACAGTTCTTGCAAAGACGTGGAATTGCAGTGGGTAGGTGCCATTCCAAAAATCAGACATTAGTTTTAAGTTTCCTAAGAAAAGGCAATATTTCTTTGTACTGACCTTGCTGCCACCTTTCTTCTTCACTTTGTTGCTCTAAGAAGTTGCTGTTTTGCTAGAAAACTACTTACTGTGAACACCCTTTGAGTTTAACCATCAATTATTCCTATACCTTGAGATTTAGGCAGCGTTGCACTGGTAACGGAGGAGGGAGAGTTAGCGGTAGGACACTTCTGAAAATGTATTATTATGCTATTGGGTCTTGATTTGTTGCTGAAATACATAGATGGTAAACAATGGCAGTATTTTAACAACACAGTTTGAAGTTTGAGAAATGACAAAAAGTGCCAGAAAGCATCACCTTATACTCTGCATAAAAGCTTGCAGGATGCTTCACTGCTCTGACGGTGATTTAGATAAATGACTTGGCTATCTATCAAAATGTTTTTAGCACACTCTTGGGCACTTCAGTGCACCATTAACCATATAATTCTGTTTGAAATTTTTGTTTAGTGGTATGTTAAAAAGCTACCTAGGAATTAGAATAGTTCTCCCTTCGATACAGTTTATCTCAAAGGGGTGGAGGGGGGAATTGAAAAATAAATAAAAAAATGTTTGGTGCAATAGTGTGTTTTTCACTCTGCTCAAAAGTTTTCAGTCACCATATGACGTTTGTGTGGGTTGAGTAATGAAAACAGAATTGTAAAAATCAGTCAATACCAGCCTACAACACTGCAAATGTTTTGATGTCTTTACAATTAAAATTAGACTGTGAAGTTCAGCATGGGGTGTTTATTTTCTCTGCGCTGTTTTCAAAATGCTTCAAACAAGATATGAAACAAAGCTTTTACTTCAAAATAATGTTACTAGCTATGGGAGAGCTTCAGTTAGGGGGAAAAAAAAGCCCCAAAACAAAACAGATGTTTTACTAAAAATGTGTTTTCCTCCTTCCATAGTTTAAACTTTAGTATAACTTCAGCGGTGATATTGCGGAAACTTGGAATTAAAATAAACTTTCCTGGAGTAGGAGGCATATGCTGTCGTTAAAGGCTTATATTCGTGAAATATTCTTTAAGTAACTTCTGGTTTTAAAATGTCCTACTGATTCTCTTGTATGTTGTTAATACCTAGAAGCAAGATTCTTAAAAACAAAATATATGCTGTTTGTTCTTGGGCAAGTTAAACACAGGATTACCCTTATCAGAATGGAATGAGTGGTAAATATGTCATTTGCCTAGGGCCTGTGATAAGAGACAAGTGTTGATAACAGCAAAGTTTAGCTAATCAAAGAAACTCATATTAACAAGAGTAAATAAAAAACACAGGAAAATGCATTCAGGAATCCAGTCTTGTAACTTTGTAAGCAATAGGATTAATCTTTACTGCATGGGAATGTAAAATCAGGCCGAAACCTGAATCGTAATACGGTGGCTGTAATTTGAACTGTGAAAGTTAATGGTATAGAAATGTGGAAAAGCAATTTAGTTAGGGTCCAAATGAAGAATTCTGTCTGATTTCTAGAGCAAGTTTTGGTTTTAATTTTGAAGAAAGTGCAAGCACTTTATGTGTGTGGGTAAATACATGTAAACGGACTACAAAATACTAAAATTCTTTCAGTATGTAAAATTTTATCTTGCATCTCATGAAAATAACGACAAACCCAGAATTTTTGTGGTCCAGAAAGCTTTTAATGGTTTAAATGTTGCTCCAGTGCTTATAAATACAAAGATAGCAATGTTGAATTCTAACTTAATTGTTTCCCGATTCTCTATTTTTATGAAGACCTCTGCGATTTAATGGAATGTAATAGTAGCCGAATTTTCAAGTTATTAGACGTGTAACAGGTTTTTTGGTCTAGTTTGTTGTTTTATTTTTGGCTCTGCCATAAAAGCAGTACACCTGTAGCCCATGCTTTAGGCCTTAGAAATATTGCTTTGATAGAGATGTGATTGTAGAGTAAAAGGTAAATGGTTGTTGAGGGACTAAGACATGGATAGTGCAGACTCTGAATAGGCCAGTAACAATCCCAGACAGCATCAGGGTTTGGACTGAAACGCTGGCAAAATTGGCCATTGCAAGGGTTAGGGCAGAATGCTGTAGGTCTCCAACTTCAGCATATCTTCAGTATGTTAATCCCGTTACAATTCACTAAGCAAGTGCGCTCCTGCAGCATCATGAATTTTCTAGTCCAGGAGGGTCTGCAAAGTAAAAATGGAGGGTAAGGCGCAACCCAAACATGACCTTAACTTGTGTGGTATTTTTTTCCTCCCCGCTGTGGGAGGAAAAACCTGCTATGGGTTGCAACCTAAACGTTAGACACTGTGTATTGCAAGATATGTTACAAGCACACAAAAAAATACCTAATTTTGCACTCATACATGTTTATGTTCTATGTGATATTAGTTATATTGTTACATGTTTAAAAAGAAAGTATTTATTTGCAAAGAAAATTACAGACTCAGAAATAAGAGCAGAACTGACTGCACTTTTAATCATGAGTCATTCTCACTCCTTTTCTCATAAGACAAAAATCAGGTCAGTATAAACAAATCAGATGAGAACAGCTCTTAAGAGGACAAAAGAGTTAAGATTGCAAGAATGAGTAATTTATACTTCTTTAAGTAAGGTAGAATCTTCTGCTCCCTTGTAATGCAGCGACAACAAATACTGAGAGAAAACAAGTAACTTGTGGGGAAATGTGAGCTAACTAAACACTGCGGAAGTGGGAACGGGACAGGCCCTGAGAGAGAAAGAGCTGCAAGGAATGGCTATTTTCCTTTGGTCTTGGACAAGCCTATTAAGAAATGTCTTCATTAGTCTTCATTAATTAAACAGGCAAAAAAGCAAATGAGCAGGCCCAAAACAAGAGTAAGTTTGTCTGGCAGTGTGTAGTGTTTCAGCTAATTATATCAAGTAGAAGACTACTGCCTGCCGCATTTTGTTAGGTTTAGAAGAATAGGAAATTTGATGAAGGCAAAAGTTATGGATATAGCAGCAGAATGTAATAAAATGTCGAGGCTCTTGCAGTATACAGTTCTTATTTCGTTTTGGTGGGAGATGTTTGCCCAGAGAGGATCTAGCAGGTATTAACTTTCAGAAAGTTGGGACTTCAGAAGGTGTGCGTTTGCCTTCTGAATTCCAGATTATTGCGATGTTTGGGTCAGGTTCTCGTTCCCTGCAAGCACTGGAAATACTGGAAACATCTGTGCTCAACAGAAAAAAGCTCAGTACTTTATTTTCTTTCATCTTTCTGAATTTAAAAACAAACATTTTGAAGTGAAGGACTTGTAATCTGCATTCCCAAGTATCAAATTGCTGCAGGTGTGTTTGCTAGTGCCCAGAAGGCAAGATCTGTTTGAACCAGGTTATTTTCTTTAAAGTTCATCTATAAACTTTACAGCTAAATCACTAGGACTGATTTGCTTAGGGACACAGTCTTTGTTTAAATTTTTATACTTGTAGCTTGATGCCCTGAAATATGTGATGAAAAGTGTTTGTTTCTGATCCCCTTCATTAAAAAAAAAAAAAAAAGAAAAAAATTTGCATGGGGATATTTTTCTTCCAAATTAATTGAAACGAGAACAACTATTCTCTATGTAGGCTCTGATACAGCTAGCCTGGTTCAGCTGCTGGCACAGGAAAACTCTAATGGACATGCACCACTGTCAAAAACTCCTGCAGACAAAAATGATGAGAGGCATTCACTGGTGAAGTCAGGGTGGGATAAGTTTGGAGGAAAAGCGATGTATCTTTGGGTGACTCCCCGCTTGCCTGATGAGTCTGTGCAGCAAAGGTGCAACTTGTCAGAACAAAGCTAGGCTGGCGCGGCGCTGCCTCGAAGAGGGTTACGGCGAAGTTAAGGGGTTGAAAGAGAGAGATTATGTTTCAGACAGCGAAGTTAGTCATCCTCATGTCCAGTTAAACCCTCACTTACTGCTGAGCCGTCTTTGTTAACCATGTGTGCGTCATGTCTGCACCACAGCCCGGCTGAGCTAAAGGGCTTTGCTCGGGGGTGCACGGGGAGCAAGGCGCACCAGTCAGCGGATTATGCTTCCACCTCCCCTAAACGCCCCAAGTGACTGTTTTTGCTCAGGTCTAATTTATACACCGCCCTTTACACAGCCGATGAACTGCGGCTGTGTTAGCCAGCCAGCATTTAGATTTGGGAGCGGGGTTGTGAAAGGGACATTGTGCTCAGAAGGACTGCTGTCTGCCGCGGTCGGCCGCGCCGTGCCCCATCCTATTGAGACCTCAAAAGCAGAGCACAGCTGTGATGAGTTTCCAGATCTGTTTGTCCGTGGGGACCGGCGCTGGTATGCGTGTGAGCGGAGAGGGGGGAGCATCCCTCTCCCCCTCGCAGTTTCTGCCTGGGGGGCTGGCAGCAGCCTCCGAGCAGCAAATTTACAGGGGCAGGCGGCTGGGGCCAAATTAGTTGTGGTTTCAGAGGGCTTTCCAGAGCTTCGCTAGGCTGTAGCGCGCAGCCCCATGAGGAAGGATATCAGTTGATGTATAAAATGGCCAAGGAGCTTCGGTAAATAGACTTTACCCTTCAAATCCAGAGGTCCTGGCAGCAGCTGTGTGGGAGGGTGGGGTTGTACTTTTCCCCTTCCTGTACTTGGACACTTTTGATTATCCAGACTTTCTGGGACTGCGCGGGGCTGCCTAATAACAAAGCCTGCATAATATAATTGCCTAAATAGGCCTATTGTCCTTTTCGAGTCACTGTGCTGTGAAATCTTTCAACTTTTTGCTGAAAATGTTGCATCTAACATTTAGATGGCTTCATGGCTACAGTGAGGAGGAGATCCTTTTCCCTCATTTCTCATTGCTGTGTGGTTGAGAAGCTGATTATATTCCTGCCCCCTATTGATGTTTACTCCTTTTGGGAAGCAAATATTTTAGCCCCTTCTGGCAGGGTAAACTGCCAAAAGTAATAGGCCTGGAAATACAAAGCTATGATTGATTTTGACCTTTGCTCACGTGCATGAAGTCTGTCCCCATGCAGTGTGACCCATGCCACTTCTTGCTGAAATCCAAGCCCTTTCAAACCAAATGGAACCACAAAAATACAAGCCATGAAACGCTCAAAACTATTCTAAAATAACAGAATACTCATTTTCTCTGTACTGCAAGAAAAAGTATGGGCAGGAGGGTAGCAAAGCTGGATTTTCTAGCAGGCAAACCAAGAGTAAAGTCTTTCATCTGCTGCTGCCTTTTTATGAGAACCATATTCTAGGCACAGAATAAACAAACTGGTATCATGTGGGAATGATTCTTCTGTGCAGTCTTTCGGTCACAGTAATCTTAACTGTTCCTCCTAATTGTAATTAGTGAACAACTTTCATCCAAAAATGTGGATTTTAAACTGTCTTTTTAAAAAACAATCTAAGGTCTGGGGTTTTATTAATCTGTCATTGCATGAGCAAAAGTGTTTCAAAAGTTAAGAACGTCAGAAACAGTAGCCTAAAGTTAGCATCCTAAATCCACATTTCATGGCTTCATTTCCAAATATGCTGAGCATCTAGGAGCTCCCTCAGCACTTTTAAAAACAGGCCACATATTTAAATGAACAAATACTGTTTAGAACCTTCACTTAATATTAAAAATTTTTAAAGGACTTTCCTACTTCCCCCAAACTATCTGAAAAAGTAATTCAATGACAGAGTTCACAACATTAACAGTGGAAAGAGAGACACTTATAAAACAAAGTAGGACTGTTTATAAGAGCATATTTCTCTCTTTCCATAAATTTGCAAGTCAAGTTTGCAGAATTCCACATTTAAACCACAAACTGAGGTTTTTTCCCTGTACTTTGTCTGACTCTCAGTTTTCTCCGATTCTCTGTTTGCTTCCTTGCATTAAAGTCCACTCATCAGATATTAATCTGAGACAGTTTCAAACTTGTGATATAAATTTTAATAGCTAGATTATCTTCTTAATATGCTCACTCATCATTAGCAGCTGCTCTGGGTTGTTTTCCCAGTGGCAGCGAATTAATATGACTGTGGTCACTGTGCATTTTGCCTTTTTTTTTTTTTTTTTTTTTTTTTGAGGGGGGGGGTGGGCATGCGTGCAATCTAGCTTCCTTCAGCTCATTTTAGTAATCTGAATAGGAGCGGAGAACTTGCATCATGTGACGGGGCAGCTCACGGCAGCTCACCAGCATGGGGTCCCTGTGTGAGAACCTCCCTTGTACATGACAATCTGATAAGGATATCATGTGGTTTGGAAACACATTCCCACAATGTTCACTTCTTTGTCCCTTTATTTGGGAGTGGGTAGGAAAAAAACTTTTAACAAACTAATGCCAGCCCTTATATAACTGACCCCACTTTCTCTAGGCGTTCTGTTTGAGCCTTACAGCTTCTTCAAATACTTTTGTTAAGAGAGATGGAAATATAATCCAGCAAGTCTGTGTAAAGAATCCTAGACACAGAGTATATAATATACCTTCTGTTCCCCTTGGACAAGGTGATTTTTCTTTCCCCTGCTTATACCATATATAAACTGAATATTATAAAACTATGTAAGTTAAATATACACATGCAAGCGACACTTGTATAGGTTTAATAGGTTAAAGCTTGAATGAGTATTTATAAATTCTCAGAGTGCTCTGGATCTTCACCAGTACAGACATGATGTTAAAGTCCATCCATAGTTTGGAGGGATTTCCGTTTTATGCACTTTCAGTGACTAACATTTTACCCTCTAAGTGCATCCCCTAAGAAAGAGAGCAGAGAAATGTCTCGCAACAAAGAGGGTTTTTAGCGCCGCTTAGTTTCTTTTAATGGTTTGGAGGATCTCTTTCCATTGAACCATAATATTTTTCTCTAGGCTCACGTTGTATTTTTAGCAAGGATCTTTGAACAATAAAATGACAAATTAAGTGTATTTTTGTCTTTTAGTACCTTATCTAGTGAAGCACTTAAATGCACTCAACCCTCCATCTTTGATTTTAATAAGAGTTTCAGACACAGAGTGGTCATATGAGTGAGCCATTAATGTATTTATGTACTACTACTTTTTACAAAATACCAGTAAAAGCTCATGCGATTGTGCTGGATGTTCAGCACAATGAACATCCAACATTTCCTCTTAGAAAGAAAGAAGGATCATTTTCCTTTTAAAGATATATAGCAGAGGTGTGGAACAATTAAACAAGTTGCCTGGTGTTGCACCAACCAGAGACAACTGCCACAGTTTGATTTAACTCGGATTTCCTTCAGTGGGTGCTTCAATCGTGGAAAGCCATTTGTGCCCGTAAGATACAAACAGTGGAAGGAACGGTTCAATAAAAATAATTAAAAAAAGCAGTCAAATAACACACAAAATCTCTTGAAACCTGTGACTTTCTTTTTTATCTGAATGCAACTTGTGGTGAGTTCCTGAAACGGCCATTACACCACTCCAGTGATCTTCTCTGCCAAGCTGGCTGGTGGTGCAGCAGCACATCATATAGAGACGTGTACCTCTTTTCCTATGAGATTTCCTTGTCATTGTCCAGCCTTGTACCAGAATCGCTCCTGTGCCAGCTGGTGACCGATACCAAGAGGATTCCCAGGTTCCTGCATGATCAGTAGATGTAACAGCATCTGAGTTGATTTAAATATTTCTCTTGTTCACAAATACCGATCTGGGATAGAGGCGTTCAGGCACGGCGCAGCCCTGCCCTGGCTTTTGAGGGTCTTGGAGCCTCCTGCACCAGTGCTCAGGGAACAGCTGTGGCCAGAGACCGGGGCAGGGAGCAGGCTCCTCTGCTGCTCACCTCTCTCCATCTCCCAAGCGCCTCGTTTGTTCCTCGTCTTGTACCCCAAAACCCACAACGAAGACCGGCGTTGCCTGTCTTTCCAAGACTGAACATTCACTCGCACACAAAGAAAAAGGACTTGGAAAACTGTGTCACAGTGCCATCTGGCGATACCTGCCCAAACCATACTGTTGGTAAGGGCTGTGGCCGCCGAGGCGGTTGATCCGCAGGCGGGTGCTTTCCCCAGGATCCTGGTTCAGGCTCAGGGAAATGCCTGTGCGCCCCAAACCTCGTGTTTCTGGGTTTTTTTGCACAACTCTCTGTGTTGCTCAAATCAAAGATCCCATCTTCTCTACAAACTTTCCCTTCCTAGCAGAAAGCACTGATCCACCAATCTGCGTTTTTGGCTTGGGGCACGAGTCAAAGGACTGGCTAAAAAAGTCACACGTGTGAGCTTTTTTTATTGTTAAGATCAGGTCCTGGGTGTGTGTGTGGTGGTGTGTGTTTGTTTTTAAGCAGTTGTTCATACTTGTGCCTCTCAACTTTTGGTCTGAGGAGGTTTTTCTTTTTTCCCCACTATCTTTCAGAGTATACCTTTGCCTTGCTTTGTTGTTTGGGTTGCTCTTTTCATTCGAGGAAGAAATTTTATTAGTTACTGGATCAAGGTATATGTTAGATCCTCCTTAGTGGCTGGGTGGAAAGTCTCAGAGACCTGTCTGTCTTAAAGTTCCTTCTGTTTTCACTCTACACTTTGAACACCAAGATGTAAAATGCAGAACAAATGGTAAATCGCCTATGTCTTTCAGATATTTGTGCAAAGTGTCTTTGATGAGGGGGGCTAACTATATACTTTTCCCAAGTCCTCGCCCCCAGTGAACCACAGCCTTCCTCTCTCAGTTCAGAGAGCACATTCCGGCTGTGTTTTTCTAGTTGCGCATATCGTCACATGCTATGCAGGTTAGGTATGTGAACTGCTCGTGTTTCTACGCTTGCGTGTATTGCCACATTCACTTCTCTGAGACCAAGCCAATAAGGATCCATTATCTCTCCGAAGTTTTGAAACGAAGCCTTCGGCTGCGTGCAAGAAGTCAGAGCTGACTCACTTCCTTCTGTGGTTTTTTTCCTTATCCGAATCCTTTCCTTTCTCTGTGTTTTGGAGAGGTCCTGCAAGACTTCACGGTTGAAGCACGAGCTATGTGTTGGGAAGCACTGCATGTCTGGACACGGTTTGGGAAAATAGCTGTTCCCCTTTTCCTGAAATGGAGACCAGTATGAACGTTGCAATTGTTCACAGGGGCTGTTTCCACCTTTACTAAAATGTGAAAGCAGAGCTTAGTTGCAGCATGATACACTGACGCTGCCCAGTAATACCATGTTTGTTGTGCTTTTGCGAACCTTAATTTCTGTGCAGAACAAGAAAATACTCTTGACGAAAAGAGGTGAGGAAGGAATGACGCAATTAAATGAGATTAAATCAGAGTATTGGTTTCCCTGGAACACATATTTGGCTCTTTACCAACAATCTTTTCCCCGTTTTTCAAATAAACACATATTCACATGATAACTCTATTTGAAATATTAATGCTTCCAGGGCTGCATTACCTTAGTTTCTTCATCAAAGTCCATTACTATGAAAAGGCTGCTGTTCCTTAGGCTGTTTCAGCTTCAAAAGAATTTTAGGGCCTGGTCTATTGGAAAGCTTGGGGGTATAATTAGTGAAAATGGAAATAGATGCAAGAGAAATTTAGTTCCTGATGTTTTAATTTAGTGTAGCACTGCCATGTGTTGTTGAAGAGGATTCTTAAAGGCAAACATAATTATTTCATTATGGTCTTCAGAATGCTTTCATTGGTCTTAATGACAAGAAGCTGCATAAGGAGTCATACATTTTAATTAGACCCTCTTATATTTACATCAGATAAATAACAAATAATTGATGAAAAACAAGTCTTCTGAATGGATGATTTCACACAGAGCTCTGGTTACAGTTTAATGATAAAACATTTCTCTTATTGCTTTGCATTTTAATTATCTAGAATTATTACTCTAGCAGAGATCTCAAAATACTGTTATTTCCATGCATTTCATTAGATTCACAACTAATTTATATGAATCTGAAGCTAAGAGAAAAGGTGTTTTTCACCGTATATCCCTTACAATCAGTTTCCAGATTTATTAATTTCATTTTGCTTTCATTTCTTACACTTAGATACCTTTGTTTGTGTGTGTGTGATAGACTCTCCAGTAAAAGCTAGTGGGAAGAGTCAGACCTTTTCCTACGTCTTCAATTCCCTACACAGGAGCAAGTCCTGCCATTGTTAACAACCCAAAACTCCTTCAGAGGCCGAGTGAGTATGAAATTGTAGGGCTTGTAGTGGAATTTTCTAAGGAAAGATTTGGTGCCTCTTTCTCACCAGCTTAGTTGAAAGTTGCGTTCCTAAATCTGTTTGATTTACTTTGCAAATCTTACCAATACCCTTTTATAATTGTGTGTATGCTTGCAGGTAGATTTAAAATTCTGTATTTTTTTCTTTTCTTTACCCCCTTTATTGGATGCTTTATAATACCAAAATAAATTATTTTCGAGTTTTGCTACTTGCAAGAGTCTTTCACGTTTGCAAGCTCTCCGGCCTTTCATTTTGGTAACAAAACATATTTCACATGATTCATTCCTGAGAGTATACAGAAAGCTAATTGTTGTTATTGATTTTAAATTTCGCAACCATTACAAGTAACCCAGATGAGTGGCAGATAAAGAGTAATAATCCATGGAGTTCTGGAAGTGTTTCATGTTTGTCTGTAGTACTTTATGTGATCAATAGTAACTACCCCATTGAAACTAACTGCTGTATCAAATAACAGTAAATCAAATTAATGTGCTTACAGATTATTTATTGAAAGCTTTAATTGTTCACTGGGGCCCTGCTTATCTCGGGAAACAATAGAAGGCAGCGATCAGGCAAACTGGTTTGCAAATGCCGGGGGTGCCGTGAAACAGCGGGGTCTCCCCTGTGCCTGGGTGGTGTGAGAGCTTTCCAAAATGTGCCCCTGCCCCCCTGGGATTGCCCATGCACTGGGGTTGCCCATAGGGGTTGATCCCAGGGTAAATTGGTCAGAGGTGAGTTTTCTCAGAGAGCATCTCTTGGGTTCACGGGTTACTCTTTTTTAATTATTATTTTGATAGCAATCTCTTTGGATGACAAACGTGTCATATTTGGTGGGTTAAAGTGTGGGAAAAGAATTAGTAAGATTTCCCAAAATTTCCAAGAGGTCCATGTAAGGCAAGACAAAACAGGATCAGACCTTAGAAAGGGGAGTAAAGGAAAGCACATTAAACTTATTCTATGGAAAGCTTACCTAGGTATACTACAGTTTGGGGCAATTATATGCTGCTGTGCGGTTGTCAGACTTGTGCAGATACTAAGAGATTAAAAGCAGTGATTTCTAACTAACAACCCCATGCCATTATGTTTTACTAATTCCTTAAAATGGCTGCTCTGCCATGTCACAGTCACTCTATGAAGTACTAGTGCCACAGGTTGGAGGTTTTCTGGGCCTTAAAGTGAAATGGATAGTCTTATAGGCAGTTTCACTACTATCCACGATTTTTTTTTAATAGCTTCAGTGTGTTGTCAGTTATACTTTGCTGTGGCTTCAGAATCCTTTCGGTATCAGCTGAGGCACTAAAGCTGTCCTTCAGCAAATTCAGGAAGATGGCACTGAATGAATTTACATTTAATAACATAGCTTTCCAACAGTGACAACTGGGAAAGCATTTGTAAAAATGAGCTTAATTTCTACAGAAAATTATGGCCCAAATCTCAGACATGGCAGGAGGTGGTTTGTTTCCCTAAAAAAATGTATGTTTTGTGAAACATACTTATATGCATACGTGTAATATTGGATAATCATAATATAGACATTGTAAAATTATTAAAGCACAGTAGCCAAAAATCTTCTGGGATTGAATCTCACTTGAAAAAAAGTAACTTCCCTTTTTCAAAGCATAAGCTTTGCCTTACATTTCTTGGGACATCAGGTGTCAGGACTGAATGTTGCTTGTCCAGCTCTCTGGAAATAAAGTATTTCCTTTTTGCCATATTCTGTATAAAGTACAGCTGACATTTTCCCTGTTTGTAAGGCTGGGATATTGCAGTCAATTGTGAGCAGCGTAGCTGTGCAAAAAAACGCCAAGTCACTGTTGAAGGTAGGTATTGAATAAGAAAGACCAGGTGACTAGGAAATACTGCTACCACGGATGTGTTTGCCTACGGTACAGCGTGTGCGTATTTTTTCTCTTCTGAGTGAGAATGGTACCGACAGATGACATACAGGTAAAATTATGAGCATTCCTCACTCCAAGGGTTTAATAGGAAAATCCACTGCAGGTAGAGAATAGGAGAACAGAATATTGGAAAACGTGCTCTCCAGTCGTGGTACTCATCTTGTCTCCTGTCTCTTGTGAATGTCTTATTTTATTGATCTTTGGTCTTCTAAGCAGAGAGTAGAAGTGTGCTCTGAGCTACAGCCGCAGTGTTGCTACTGCTTTGCACTAGGACACCAAGCTCCTTCCCAGCTTTCAGCTTCTGCTGCACCTACTGTGAAAGGGGCAGAGGGATGTTTACCAGGTTAACCACACCAGTGGAAAGTAAATTGCACCTATAAAAATTTAAAAAAAAAAAAAAAAAAAAAAAAAGGTAGAAAATATTGTGTAAACTCTACGACAAGGACTCTGAATTACAAGGAGAGGAAATCTGATAGTGTCTTAGTTTTTCATGGTACCTTCCCCACTGTGTTATCATCTTTTGTCTGGCAGGTATTCCATTCAGAAAAATTGAAATTCTGCTCAGGCAAGCATTACGGCTTGATAAACTGTAGATTTTATTTGCCCCCTCAAAAGATATTGGCGATGCTCAGTTCTTAAATATTCCATAAACTTGAATTTCTTACATTAGCATCAGAAATGTTGAGGTGAGCTGCTCTTAGTAATGCACTGTCCTGATCTGGCATGCTGAGGGGGTGGAGGAGGTCAGGATTTGTCCCTGTTTTGGTCTCAGATGTTGCAAATGCATGTGTGCTGGAGGATGTCAGAAAGGTTAAGTTCTGGTCTGACTGCCCTTCTAGTTGCAGATAAGCCCAAGTGATGAAAGCCATTTTTTCCTGTTATTATGTCATGTCTAAATGGAAATAATGTATTGTTTTAATTATACCCCCACAGTTGCAGCAGTGCAGCAATGTGGGTGCAATTAGGCTAGTGTAAAAAATAGTCTTAACACTTACTAGGGAAGTAAGCTACGTGGATGTAAAACATCTATATATAAGCGGAGGTACCCCCCAGATTCACTGCAATAATGTTAGGGGCATGGGAGATGTGTGCTGGGATATCTGCTTGGTTTAAGAACCTACCTTTGCCTCTCCCAGTTTACACACTGCCCTGTCCTCTGCGGGAGGCTGCTGCTCTGCGGCAGGAGGAAACGCACGGCTCCATTTCACGGCCCCGAGCCTTGCCAGCTTCAGCAAATGGCCCTGTTTCGCAGCGGCATGGCTGAGAAGCTGGACATGTGCTCTTCTGCCTGCTCCGCTGGAGGGTTGGTAACCTCTGGGAAGGGGCCAGGGGGTGGCTGCCTGGGTTCAGCAAGTTTCATCCTAGCTCCGTTGTGGGATGAAACCTTACTCAATAAAGAATTGTACCTCTGGGTGGTATAATGCCAAAAAAGGGTCTGCAGCGAGGGCCCAAGAGTGAGATCCCAAGCAACGAGACGTAAAGCTTCACAGTTGTCTGTTGCCTTGTAAAAAAGGCGAGTGGCTGTCTGATGGGGGGCTGTCAAAGAAAATAAGGAGTTAGACCTCCTTTTCTAAGGAAATCAAAAGTTAGAATTAGCAGAGCAATAAAAGCCTTCTAAAGCGAAAGCTGGAAACAATACATTTTTAATAAAATGGGCAGTTACTCTAATTGCTGAACCCCTACTGTTCAATTTCTTTTAGTGCCCTTATTCATTAAATTCAGCATACTTATACTTATTATTTACAGATGTATGCGTTTTAACTTGTTTATAGAAACCATGCTTTGCAGAAAGCTGTGGATGGTATCATACTAATTTGTAAGTGTTTATTGCTGCCTATAATATGCAATTTTAAAAACAATTAAAAATAGTGGTGGAGCTCATCATTGGAGTCAACCCCAAACGGCCCATGAAAAGTGAAATATTAGTACCATGTACTGCGTTAAAGGTTATAGGCCATTTGTAGTGGATTGGTAGCCTACCCATTAATGAAGAATTTACCTGTTCTTAAAGATTTTAAGCTTAGCAGTCTAGTTTCTAGATATTATTCTAATGTAACCCATTTAAACATATGTGATGGAGTTCATAATTGCCCTTGTAAATGGGTATAGAAAGGAGGGTATATAAATCAATTAGTGATATCCAGCAGTGTGGCTGTAATACAAATTAATTGGGATGATAAGCATTTTAACTGCTACCATGAAGTAGTTTTGATCACTGAATTGGCTCTTGTTGAGTCACTCTATTAATTTTAAGATTTAAAAACACCTAAAGATCAAAATGTTCTGAATTAATGGTCCTAAAGTTTGAGAAATAAATTGATATGTAAAATAGTGCACAGCAAGTCAGGTTTACTGCCTTTCCAAATAGAGCACAACAGTTTTATTTTGTCCATGTGGTACTGAACAACTGTGTAATAGTGTTATATGATTAAGGATATTAAAACAATCATTTTCTTGCTGAATTCAAGCCACCACAAAAAGTCGTGATGAGTGGTGTTATAAGAACATGTTGAATATATAGAAAATAAAAAATATATTTGGCAGAGTAATACCGAAAACTAATACCAACTTGGAGAGCAGGCGAGTTTTGAAGAATAAAATCATTCCTTTAGTATAATACTCTGAATTGTTCTGTTTGGATGCTTGAAAAGATTTGAAGATAAAAGAAAAGTCCTCAAAACACTATAAAACATTTAATAACTATAAATGGAGACTTTATGAGTTAGTAAAATATCTGAATGTGTATAGAGATTATAGTAACTATTTCATTTCCCTTGCAGTTTTTATTTATTATTGAAGATACTGGATCTGAGTTTTCTCCCATTTATGTTTACAAGTCAAGAGTCTTTCTTGGAATCAGTGGGGTGACAACACTGTAAAACAGATCTGAAAAAAGAATCAGACCCCTTTTAAGTGTTTTGTCCCTCACAATGTGCCTTTTTTCTTATTTTTGATCCTGCAGGGAAAACATGCTGAATTTGTGACACCACAATTGTATCAACAGGCCACAGAAATAGGCTCCATTTTCATAAATAAAGAACAAAGAGCCCAGAGTTCTCGTCCTCTGTAAATTTGTGTCGTTTCTTTGCCTACGCCACTTTACTCCAGATGAGGATCTGACCTTGGGAATTCACTGGTAAAGCAAACAGGTCCTGAACTGTAAGAAAAGTTCATTTTCAAAGGAAAATCTAACTTCACACAAATGATAGCACAATTATACATATTTTTTAAAGACGACACTATTTTTCAGTTTTGCAATAATGCAGAATTTTCACTTGAGGCTGATGCAGTTTTGCATGGTAGTGGCCAGGCAGAAAATCACCGACCTGAAAAAACTACAGAGCTAGCATCTTTCGGATGTTTTTCTTCAGTTTTCCATACGATTTATTTTTTTCATTTAACATGTTTTCTTTTTCATTTTGAAGGTAGGCTCCTAATACAAACTGATGAGCTGCTGCCCTGTAAACTCCACTGTGCCTGCCAAACCCTCCGGCCATCCTGTCTGTACACTTACTTTCACCCTGGCTCCCTCATGGTGTCTGCCTGGCCATTTATTTAGCGAAAGACGCTCCTGTTCTCAGTTACTAGCGCGTCATTAAGTCTCACTGTCCTGAGAATAACACAGGTATAACCAGATGCAGTTCTTGTCCCTGATATAATTAATCCCGACAAGCTTTCCACCTTCCACGTTTGCTCAGGTGTAAATGCATCTCTCTGGCTACATGGACACATAAACCCAAATGTAGAACTGCTTTGCTGATATGACTGTAAAAACAAAACAAAACAGCCTGAAAAACAGTATCATTTTCTTTGAAAAGCTGATGTGAACACAAATCTTCTGTGTTAGTTATACATACTTCCCTTGGGTTTAGTGGAGCTGGTGCTTGAGAACCAGGCATTGCAAACCTGGGTAAACCTTACTCCCGTTTGAAAATATCCTCCTGAGCAAACCTACAGAATATGAATGTGCTCTTACAGACCAGCTGCAGCTTCCTCGTTGTCCTTTACTGCTAGCTGTAGTAAATATGTGTGTAGAGCTTGTAGTTGCCAGAAGTCCTGGCTTTACTGGGAGAAGCACCAGAGGTGGTTGCAGTGATGGCTCCCCTCCAGAATACATGTGGGACACAACAAAACGATGCAGCAGCTTCAGAAAAAGGTTTGAGGGTGTTTGCATTCAGAAATACATGGTTGGGGCATATTGGTGATTTCAAGATCCTGTGTGCTCAATATATACGACTAGCCTGGGTAGATTCAGGCTTACGTCTTGGCGGTATAGAAGGCTGGTGTTGGCTTGGACAGTATAGTCAAGAGTAGAGATTTTTGTGGCAGTTTCTGGTGTTGCTTATGCCTGTGTGGGACACAGCGCCCACGTGCACGGGTGCTGCTGAGTGGCCTTCAGGAGAGGATTCGGGACTTCTCTCAGGGCAGGTCTGTTGTCTGCTGGGACATTCCTCCGTAATTGTGTATATGGTGGGGTAGTCTTAGAGAAAGTTGACTCTTAGCTGGCCTTTCATCATCTCTCCCGAGTTCCCTGCCAGCAGCAGTGGTGGCTCTTGGGGGCAGAAGGCACCCAGCCCTGGCCTGCCTTGCAGTTGGCAGATGAATGGGGTGCACGTGCAGACTTGGGGGTACTTCAGAGCACATTAGAGGGACTAAGCACAGTTCCCTGCTCTGTCATGTATCTCACGTGTAACTTGGGGCGAGACACTTAAGGCTACGTTTTGAAGACACTGCTAGAACTACAGCGAGGTTGTTGGTTGCTGTTGAAAATCCCAGTTGGGTACTGCTTGCATTTTTCTAGGAATTTAAGACCCAAGCAAATCACGCTCTTAGCCTGTCAGTGCTTCTGCTTCCCATCTGTCAAGTAAAAAGAATAGCTCTTCCCTTATCTCACTTAGGTGTTACAAAGGTAAAAATCTGAATGCTCATGGGATATTCACATACTGGAGTGGCAGGGACCATGCTTGTAGATCAGATAGGTGGAAGACAGCAGGATCTTTCACGCTGCTAAATAGGGCAGGACCAGAAGCGCTGCCAGCTGTGCTGCATGGCGGGGACACCGGGGCCCGGGGAGAGTCACTCAGGGTGTCTGTGATCTGTGCAGGAATGTCGCTTGGGAAGATGCGCTGGCAGGTGGGGCCCCTGGAGTGCCTTAATAAATGGCACTGTAAAGTCAGAAAACTGAATTCGCGTGCTTAACAAATGGATTAATTAAGAGGCGAGATCGTGGCATAACAGAAAAGTATCTTACAAAAAAAATCCCCACCTTTTTTCACTGGGCAACTGATAGAGGATATTTGTGGGAATAATAAAATCTGTGCTACAAACGAAGAAGTTAGCTGCTAAGGATCTGAAACTGTATTATGAGACTAGAACAGAAGCATAACCAAAAGATAGATGCTGTTGTCTTCTGATTTACTGCAAACAAATCTGGATAGGTCTGCTATACTGGTAGTAGGATGCTGAACTTTATTTCCTGGCCCTAATCACCTGATATGAATAAAGGTTTCAAAGGGCTATACTTCTGTCGTATGGCCAAGACCGGTATCCACTGACTCTGCTGACTTATGTTACATGACTCTGCTGGTTAACGTTACAGATTTGCAATTGAAACTTGGCAATTTTGTTGATGAAAGGCATGAAGGAATATGATGCAGCTCGCTCTTTCCCAGTTCTGAACTGGGGGAGATGCAGCAGACGAGTGTAAACACTTATTTTCTGCCATTCCAGTTGGCAAATACAACTCGGTATACACACAGCAAAGGTATTTGCTGAATATGAAGATGGTATTTGGGTTTTTTAGACTCATCCTTTGAAGTTAGTCTGCGTTTTAACACTGAAATGCTAAAATAGTTAAAATGAAAGCACTCCAAGGACCTGCTTTGCAAGTAATGGCTCCCCTCAAGGCTATGGAGGCTTTTCAAAGTTCATTCTTTCAAACGCCTTTTGACTTGGCAAGATCACGATCATTACTATTATTTGCATTGGAGTAGCGCTTGAAGGTCCTGCAGCACCGGTTACTGTACAGCATATTTTGAGACCCTGCCCAAAATAGTGTACTGTCTAAATACACAAGATGCAAAAGGGTGGGGGAAGAAAGTACTGTCCTGATGGTATGTCTGCCTGCAGCGGAGCAGTGGCCAAATTTGTACTTGGAACTTCATTAGGGTAGGGATATCGGAGCAGAGAGTGTGCTTAGCTGCTTCTTGTACTCACAAGGCGGAGGGCAGAGTTCAGGAGGACCCCTCTTCTCCCAGATGCGACGGGACAGAAGCCAGCTGTCCGTATCGCTCTTTCACTGACGAGCCGTAACAGCAAAAGCACTTCGGCTTTAGAGACTTCTGCCAACTCAGCTGCGCCTATCAGGGCTTGCACCTTGTCTGAGATAGCTATTGGCAGCAGCAGCCTGTGCCCTAGGCATGGCTCTTAAAATGACCTGGTCTGAGGCATCTTTTAGGTGACCTTGTGTGCAGTTTGTCCATTACTAAGACCTTGCAGATCGGGCTTCTGAGCTCCATAACCTCTACTTCTTGCTGGTTTTTTTGTTATTTTAATCATACTGTATGAATCCTGAGCAGCACGTAGTGAAAACCTGTGGGATACTCTTTTAGCTTTTAAAATAACAAAAAGGGATCACTTTGGATTGGGCACCCTTAAGCAGAAACCAGGTCATCAAGTTTCACCTTCTGATGTTGAAAGTGGAATGCCCTTTTTCAGACTAAAAGCAAAACTGAAGACTTAGGTTTTTTTGGCTTTCAGCCCAAATAATGCCTTTTTTTTTTTTTTAAGACCTTGTAGAGATGAACTATGACTTGATTAAAATTAATGCTGGAAAAATTTCAATCAAGAATTAAAATACAATAACTTATATTTAACATCATGGCTTTAAGGCAGATTTGTGCAGCTAGCAAGACGCAAATAATGAAAAAGAAACCCTCAAATGTGGAAGACATACTTTCTTAAGTACTTCTGAAAATCCTGATAATAATATCTCAGTCTTGAGTTATTGCGGCAGCCTATGTTTTAATCTAGGTATGTTGTGTTCACTCGTAATAAAAAGCATTCCCTCCTGAACCTCGATGTATACCCAGCCCTATGAGGAAAGATTTTTGATTATGGTTCCAATGTTACAGTTTGGTAATTCGCTCTGCGTTGATTAACATTTGCACATGGCTTCCCCTGAGCCTTTTCCTCCGTCCTCCTGCCCTCAGTCCACTCCACCTCCATGCCATCAAACCGCGGGTAAAACAGTGATCCAGCACAGCGAGTGCCGATACGTGAAATAGTAGCATGACTTCTTTGTGTCGTTTTCTTTGCAAGGGAGAAAATGGGAGTCTTCACACAAGGGAAGACTTTGTTTCCCTCTTTCTGTTGTCTGTGATCCCCACCTGTTGTATATATGGTAAAAATATCTGGGACTTACAACCCAGCAACAGTACGCAGCCAGAGTCATGTGTGACCGGGTCAAACACACACTCACTGGAGGGTCATGGCCAGGTTACTAAGTCAAGGCTGGCAAGTCTCCATGATAATGTTTTCTTTCTCTCTCACTCTTTTTTTTCTTTCTCCCCTTGTCTGTCTTCCAAACAACAGTTTAAAAAAAAAAAAAAAAAAAAAAACCCAAACCCAAACCCTTGTAACAATGCAAACTATTTAAGCATGACAAATTCAAAGAAGTTTTTTATTAAAAAAAAATTGGATGGGGGGGGTTGAGTCAATGATATTTTGGATTTAATTTTATAGTGTAGTTTTATGTGGCACATGAAAGAGAGAAATTTGTATTGAAACAATTGAGACCCACTTTCCCAGTTCCTGGCTCTTTCCTGGAAGATGATTAAAAGCAGACTTTTTTTTCCAGACGAGACATAAAAATTAAATGATCTACAGTATATAGTTATTTTTTCAAATGTTTGGAGGCTTATAAATAACTTCTACAATCAAATGCACACATACAAGCAGCAGAGAATCTGGTTCTAATTACTTGTACTTTAGTTGAACTTTGGCGTTTCCTTTGACTTTCTGCCTAATGTATGTGAGCTGTGTGCCTTGCACTCCTGCAGTGAATTCACAAAAAAAAAAAAAGGGCAAAAAATCCAGACTCTTGTTGGTGCCAACAAAAATGAGGGTTAACAGAATGTTTTGACCAAATGCAACACTTTGCTATTCACCCTAATTAGCTGAAATTGCTGCTTCCCACCAGGGACCCTTAGCTCAGTGTTCAAAATTCCCTTGAGGCTATCCAGGAAATGCCATTTGCTTTACAACTTCTTATTCTTTTAAGACTCAACTGTCCAAAGTGTGCATTAACATACAAGCTTAATAATCTAAGTTTCTAGCGAAACACAAGGCATTTCATAATGCCTGCCTGCTTCTAGTTGGTCACAAAGTAAAATACCTCCTCCATCTGTCAACATGGTTTAGCTGGCAGTAAATTAGCTCTCACAAAGCACACTGTGCTTTTAAAGATCTTATCTGCTGCTTTATCTAACCCTTAGAAATATTTCAGCCATCTTAGGAATTGTGAAGTGACCGATTGTTTGAGAGTCCCTGTGTGCTTAAGCGGCATTCAGGTGTTGGGTGATGGCACTGAAGCTCTGTTTTCTCAGGTGAGTAGGGACCCTGAAGTGTCACATCCCTCGGGACAAGACAGCAGGGCGTGGAAAGAAGTAGCTTTTAAAATTTTTTTATTTCTTTGAATTCTTCCTAAAATTGTAAAACTGCTTTAAAAATGCCTCTTCTGGAAATGTCAACTGTCCGCCCACCATCCTTTCTTTTTTCTACCTTGCATGTGCAGACATGCATAGAAGAAAGCAGGTTCTGCTGTCGTGTGTCCACTAGCCACCAACATGATACAGAAATAACGCTTTATACCTGCTGGGCATGAATTGCTACAGATGCCTGCACTGGATTTCCACACTTCCATGCTGGCAGTACATACATTTTCAAATAAAGAGTTAAAAAGGCTAAATCCAAGGAAGAATAGTAAGTCAGAAGCTGGAGTAAGAGTCGAGCATGTGTAACCTGAGTTCAAGCCTTCTCCAGAAAGCTGTACATCTTGCCTGTGATCAAAAGTGAATGTTCCCAAATTGGGTTTTCTTACAAAAAAAAAAAAATCAAACTCTCTAGACGGCTGTTCAGCTGATGCAAGTATTATATTGAATAGATTAAGCCCTTTTAGTGGTGCATATATATAT
>WAAD01038311.1:5611-87217 GCA_013389945.1 Fregata magnificens | reverse complement strand
AAAACCTGTCAGTCTATGAGAAATAACAAGATTCCAAAGCAGTCACTTGGCTGCTTGAGACTGGTAATATTTGGGTTAGTTGACGCTAGCTCTGCAACAGGTTGGACTAGGATATTATGAATCTCTTCCACTGATTGAATCAACTTCCTTAGTGAGTGCCAGGAACTGGCAAAGAACACAATGAGACCACTGAGTCAACTAGTGGTCCCTTTGGTGGACAGTCATTTATTACATTTGCTGTTGAAAGTTGTCTGAGCTTTCAGGTCAACAGAAGTGATGTGCTGAATGACAGCAGACAGCAGTACGCGACCACGACACCAGACACAGCCTCAGAAACCTCTACGTTGCCAGCTTCTACTTTTTCTCTGAAGAATGTTACCCTTTTCTCTTGAGCCCTTTTGGACTGTTTGGTTTATTTTTCTTTTCCTTCATCTTTGCTTGATGCTTGCTTTCACACATTCACTTCTTGGTTCTGTACCATAAGAAAGCTGCCACCTTGTGCTCCTTATTTCTAACCATCTAGGCTCCTGCCTGTACTCAAGTCTACCTTCACCCTCGGTTCCCAATATCAGTTCTTCGTGCTTCTCATTCTCTCCAGCCTTCTTCATACAAAAATTTAGCCAGTTGCTGTGCAAGTTGAAATAAGTGCTGAGCATTGAGCACTGTTGCTAGGGAAGCCTTGTCTCCTGTGGATCTCTGCCTTTCAGTTGGTTAACCCAGGTTTATTAGAGGGCCTGTGTTTCATTGAAGGCTTCTGCTCGGTATGGAGCTGGAGTTTCCTGCTGGTTCTCTGGTGAATCAAGGAGCAGTAATAAGGAAGAATTCATGTTACAGCCTTTCGTCTAGTTAGGAAACACAAATTTATTTTTCCTTTACCTCAACACATGTCTCCATGCAATTTCGAAGAACTTTATTTTCTTTGAGATTTGCAGTTTCACTAAAGCTGACCAGCGTGTTCAAAAGCTGTTGGGATGGGGAGGCAACCTCGCTTATGGACAGCTGGGTTACACAAAGCTCATTCCATAAGAAGCTAGACTAAAATACCAGCTGAATCAAGTATTAATTATCTTTTTTCCCCTCTCTTCCTCTGACCTTGTTGCCATTTTCTCTTTCTTCACTCCTATTTCCACCATTTCGTTCTTCACCTGATTTGCAATCTCTGTTCTGGGATGTTAAACCTTAAATTCACTCTTTTTTTCCTCCTGCGTTGCACCTCCCTCTGCTCTGAGGTCCTTTTCTCAAGTCTTTTCCTTTTTCCTCTCTGACTCATTTACCTTTCCCTTCAAACTCGTGGCAGTCTTGTTTCTCAAGGGAAACACAAATGGAAAACTCTGCTCATATCAGACCTACCTAATTAGGGCCCCATTCCTTTTGGGTTTTTCTGTGCTGGCTCTCCCATGGGTTTCTCCTAGTTCTCTGTTTCCTTCTCCGTTGCCTTTCTGCTTTGAGCTCCAGTGAAGCTGCCATCACAGTGATCATTAGCAGTCTCTGTCTAGTGCAAAGGGACAGCTCTCTGTCCTGAAGGTTTTGTGTTGATGACTGCCTTTGATTCAGCAGGCTTTCTTTTTCCTGCTTTCAGGGCTCTTTAGATTCTCCTCCTACTTTACTTACTGTTTATTCAATGTCTCCTTAAATGGCTCTTTATCCACTTCCTGATGCTGTTCCCTGAGGTTCAGTTCTTTGGTTTTCTGTCTCAAAAGCATCACCTACTGAACTGTTTTATGGTAGACCAATGGTGTGGAGGTCATGGCAATATTCTGCTCATAAAGGGTGTATTTTTAATGGGGACCCTTCCAGCCAGGAGCCCTTGGAGAGCTGTGGATGGCAACGATGACTTTCTGATGCTCAGTTCGGGAAACACTGCACTGGAAATTTCATATTCCCTAAATTGTCACCAACCCATGGATGATTTCCAAAGTTACCCCCATCTCTGACTTCCCCCCTGCTGTCTCTCCCTGGTGTGTCCTCTTGCTCGCCTCACTGCTACCTTGGACACAGAGTTCATGAAGACAGAACTTTCCATCCTCTCTCTTTGTGACATCGCCAACTGTAATCTCATGGCACGCAGTTTTTTTCAGACATCACGCCATGATGACATCATTTCTGATCTGCAGCATTGTAATTCACACGATTTGTTGTCCTTTTTCCTCCAGAATCTGCCTTCAGCTGCCTTCATTGTCAAACCATTGCTGTGGTCTTCTCGTGTGGTGATTAAATTGGTCCGTTCTCCTGTCCTTCTTTCCCCTTTTCCCCCCCATTGTCATCCTTGCACCTTATTTTTTCAGGTACCTGGGAACAACCTCCTTTGCCAAACACTTTCTCGATGTTCTAAGCACCCCTTTTTTAAGTGATCCTTCTGTCTTACTCATTACCAGAGTTTTCAGTACTGTGCCCCACTAGAAAGACTGTTTGGTGGTTTGTTTTGATATACTAGCCTTTTAAGGTTTTTAGGGGCTGGAGTATTTCATAATATGCACTTATGAACCACAATGAAAGTTTAGGAGCTGTCTAAATAATTTTAAGCTATCTTATTTTCTAATTTTAGTGTGTTCATGCTGAAAATTTTATTTGTGTTCATAGATTTAAAGTACCTGACTTCTTGCCTTCCAAATTTGAAATTTGGGAGCTTTCAGAAGGTTGATATCCCCAGCTTTTTCTCGATTCTCAGTCAGCAGTCAGGATTTTTTTGGTGTTTTAAACTGGTTTAAAAAAAAATAAAAATCTTGGCTTTGTGCTTATCTCTGGGTGTTATGCTGCAAAAGGCTTATGTGCATCAAAGCCTGTCAATGGCTTTGTTTATATATTAGAATCTCAAAACCAAACTGATCTTCACAGTGTGCTTGTATTTTGTAAGAAAAATTCCAGAGCCGCTCCATCTTTTTATGTGTAAAATACGATACATTGACAATATTCAGCTTATTTACAACTTTTCCATTTTGTAGCCTGTGTGGTATTTCAGAGGCAGGTTTTGGAATCTACTCCTGTGTTTCATGGCTTCAGTTAAAGACTTCTGAAATCTGCCCGCCCCTGGTCTCTGGGTGTTGCCAGATAGCACGCAAACAAATTCCATACAGAATGAGCAACTTGGATTTATCCAGCTGGTACAAGTAGTTATAGGGCTGGCTGTCACCAAAAGCTCACTTCTTTGGTCCTGACTTGACTCATCATTGTAACTGGGTTTGCAGAAAAGGAGACTGAGAGTAGTGGGCTGGATTCCCCACACAATGCCATCATTGTGTGGGCAAGGAGGAGAAGCTAGTGTTCTGGCAGCTTCAGCTGTCTCTGAAAGCCTTGTCTCTTGTTCTGGGCTTTTAAAAGACAGCATTCCTCTGCTGGCAATCCTGCCCGGATTCCTGGCTTGAATTCGGTGGGCAGCAAAGATGCCTAGAGCAGTTTCAGGAGAGAAGACAGTGCAGCATATAAGAGGGTAGGTTTACGGTCCAGCAGTTTTGTCTGAATGATCAAGGTGCCTCTCTGCCTGTTGTCGATGCTAATGGACAAAAATGTAGATAAATCTACTTCAATACCAAGTGATCCCAGGTCGGCTTTTATTGTAAAAGAACAGCTTTCCTTCCATCAGAGTTTTCATATAAAATCACATCTAATGTGGGAGCATTAAATTAAAAGGGTAGCCACATTTAATATCTTTTCAAAGGTCTTCAGCTATGAAAATATGTCTGTTTGTTTGATACCTTCCTGACTCAAATATATATATATATATATTTTTTTTTAATTGCAAAGACTTTAAGCAGTATGGAAAATAGGCATTGATATAAACATTGAAATTTAGGTCTATAATTCTGTAGGACTGACTCCCACAAAAAAGATAAGATACACATAGCAGAAGAAAAGCCAAAAAAAGAGAGAAAATGAAACAGTTTTTGCTTTGTCCAGATTTGCTGATCCACATGGATGTTTAGCTTGGGAGAAAAGCTGTCATTTTGTTACAGCTTTATCTTACTTGCTTACAGAAGCAGTGGGAGGCAGTCCTACCACTCAAGTTGAGGCCCAGAATTAGTTGCCTAACTTTGAAGACTGGGCTCTTTCTACAGTCAGTGGCGAGAGAGGAGCTCCTCTGATGACTGATTCAGAGCATCTAAACTAGATCTACTCTGAGTCATCTTCCCGAGCCCCCTGTCCCCACGAGCCATTGGGTTAGGTGCCCAAAGCACAGCTGTGTCAATATGCTCCTTGACGTCCCCCACAGTTATGTCCCTCTGGACACTGAGAGGGTTGGGGTTCCCCATTGCGGGCTATGAATCCGTGATCAGCAGCGGTCAACAACGGATTTACAAAATACAACTGACAGAGAGTGGAACTGGTTTTGATTTTATTTCTTTATTTGAAGTTCGATGGCAAGGATATTATGCTTTGGTCTGCAAGAAATGTTGATGAGTGGCCTAAAATATTTTAAGGATTGTCATGGCAAAGTTCCCTTTATGGAACAGTGTCCTTCAGGACAGATGCATTTTTCTTTTAATAATGCCTCTTACATCATGTGAGGACAGATTTGCATTTTCTTAGGCAGTTCTGGGATTGTAGAGGGATCTTAAGCAGCAGTTCTTTTTGATAACACTACTCTTGCACATGTTAGCTTCTAGCTATGATTTAATTATATTTAAGCCTATATTTATGCCCCTTTACTGGGAATTAAGGATCCAGAGAATTTTCTCAAAGTTACTTAACACTAAAATAAAAGCAACCCTCATAAAACTAGCTAACTAGTATTCCATATATTTGTTTGGCTTTGTTCTTCTGGCATGTTTTAATCACCTACAACTGAAACAAAAAGTAAGAAATGTAAAGTTGAAAATGCTTTTTTTTTCTGAGCTTTAAATATTTGGTTACAGTATGATTTGTATCAGGGAAAAAAGTAATATTGTTTGCAGCAATGCAATTGTAAAAGCTTCTATCAGTTGAAAGAAAAATATAGATCAGCTTGAATGATCAAGCTGTATTCGTCTCCATTTAAGCTGTATTAGTGACAGTGCCAGCAGTAGAGATGCATGCTGTCGTTCATGCACAGCTATGAAAAATTCCTCAAATCACAGAAAATTGCTCCTAGTTTTAGCTAAATCAACAATCATTTTTTAGAAGGTGAAAAATTTATTTTGAGATACGTTTCTGCATACTATTAATATCATCTGATCTTAAATGGTAAGCACTTTGCAGTATAGCAACCTGCAAAGCCATTCGTTTGCAGAAAGCAGTGCCATATGCAGAAAGACACTAAATGAGTTGCAACTAATTTAAATGCAGTACTGAAAACCTGGAATTTTTATATATTTCGTACTATCAAAGGAGACCTGATTGTTTTAATGCTGTCTTTGAGATTTTAGTTTTCAAACTAACAAAACCAGGAAAGCCAGGAGTCCTTTGAAAAGCTGGTATCTGTGCTTCAGTAAGTTCTTAATTAATTTTTCTCTTTGTTTCGAAGATAAAACTTTCACCAGGTACTGAATTTATTTCAAATTTTTGAAGGAAGGGGAGGCATATATTTATTAGAAGTCCAATGAGAGCAAGGAAACATGATGAATTAGATGGGATCAGGAACAAAAAAAATTTTGTGTTACCGTATATTTTAAAATTTCTTTCTGGGTTGTGTGAATGACATGGAATGAAGAAAAAAAAAATTGCCAACCATGACACATAACAAAAATGAAAATTATGTTGTGTGTTTGAATGCCATATTTGATTTCCAGTGCTTTGGGCTCAAGTTGTGGATTATACCTCTGCTGCTCCCCTGCACTGTGTTTCTGGAGCAGAGAGGGACAGTCAAAGAGCAGCAGTGTCTGTAGGGGGGATGTAGTACATACATCCACAGCTAATCTTCCTCTTACCATGCCCGTTGCCCTCAGTCACAGACCAGGGGTTCACCTTAAGCTGTGAGAATAGTTGTTTTTACTAATTACTTTAATTTTTTTTTTCTGGCAGTGATGCCAGTGCTGTAGACGTGCAGAGATTATCCCAAATTACTTTCTAACCATGCAAACCATGCTGCTCCAGTTATTTGTGAGCACAAGGGCTAATGTCCTATGGAAACAGGAACTGGAAACTACTCTCTTGTTTTGCATGAACTGTCAAATAACGATATATAATTGTTTGGCTTAAATCTTGCAACTCCCTTCTCGTGCAAAGTTCCTGATACCATCAGTGAAGGCTTTCTTAAAAAAGAACAGCAGCATCAGACTCTTAAACTACGGTGTATTGGTGACTAGCCGCGTTTTGGGGCACTGCTTTGCCATGCTGTGTACCTGGAAGGTTTCTGGCTGTACCGACTAGCGCTGTTCCTGCGTGCGGCCGTATCCTGTGGTCGGTTTGGATGCAGCTATTCCACTTCAGAGGCTGAAGGAGCTAACCAACCTAGAGGTGGACTTTCCCATTGTACATCAGCCAGCCATAGTGCCCATGACTGTCCCCAAGAGCATTTCCTAATATAGATGTAGCCTTCATGCCTGCTGACCTTGGTCTATCTTTTCAGGGTCTTTGGCCAATACCCAGTCCATAACAGCTACAGTTTGTTCATTATTATTATTAAACTAAAATTGTTGAGTCTGACTCTTCTGGCAGTGTCTATTCCCTTCTGTACCTGAGAATACACACCGTAAAAAGAAGAAACTTCAAATTTACATGTGTGTGTACCTGTTGTTATTGGAGTTGAACCATGGTTTCTTCAACCAAGGTGGGTACTGAAGAGTCCTTGTAGATGTGTTTGTCACATTTCTATCCAACTTTCACCTGCCCATAGCTGTTGTGGCCTATTAGCAGATGGCTGAGAGCTGAGGTTCACACCATATCAGTAAATGTGCATGGTTTGCAACAGCTTCAACAGAATTAGGTAAATTATATGTACGTGTAAAAGCGCTGTTTATGCAAATCATGTCGTGACGTACCAACAAGAGATGCCAGAAGCAGGTGGGCTGCGATTCAGACTTGTACACTTGCTTGCTGAGAAGTCCCCTGGTTTGAATGCAGTGGATGTGGAGTGTGTTTTTATTTTCCTGCAAGTAGGTTCTAATGGATTTTACTTTTTCAGTTTTCTTCACTAGAGAGGGGGAAAAACCTTTTATTTTGTTCTCATCTTGTCAATCTATTTCATAGCTCTCCATTAGTTTAATGACCACATGTGGCCTTTAATTATAGATGCGGAGTACAGGTTGTCCTCTGCATACCCAGCAAGTTGTTACAGTGTAGGAAAAAATGCAGCTGTCTACCATGTTGAATACAACATTTTATAATATGATCTTTAAAAGTATTGTTTGCAGCGGTAATTCAGCAGATAAGGAAATATGGATATCTGAGCAAACATCTCAGAAATTAAATACTCTGAGATTTTCTATTAACAGTAATAGCCTGCTTTTTTTTTTTTTTTTTACACTGTGCCATATTTATTTATGCTTACTGAACAGCAATTACAGACCTGTAAAATTACAATGAACTAGCTTTCATTTTCTATCTCTGGAACTTTTTAAAAAGAAACTGGGTAATAAGACATTGATAGAGAAGGGTATACAAGTAATTGATCTGTTGAATTTAGATTTAGGATAGCTTGCTGAACTCCACAACAAAGTGCACCATTTTCCCTGGATGAAACGGGGAGAGTAGAATAGTTTGCTGAGTGTGGTTCTGGCTGAGTGTTGACGTAGTAGTTGTAGTTTGCGTTTTTCTTGACAAGAGCCTAAATATTTTCTGATTGGCACATCTTAGCGAAGTAAATCCAAAACTAAGGGATTTCATAAGTGTACAAAATGGAATTATCCATTATCTAATTCTGTTCACTTACATGTTAAGTAGATATTCAGATGCTCTTTGTTTGCTACTTATTTTGAATTTATTTTGAAAGATACACCTATCTGTATTTTCTGGTTTTTGTAAACCATCACTCAATCTGTAAGCAGTCAGCTTCCGAAGTTGCAGAAATGCTCTGATTGGCCTCAGAAAGTGACCTTCCATTGCTCTCTGCGCTTACTGACCGACCTGCTAATGGAAACAGAGGTTCTTTCTAATCCCGAATGAAGTGTTCCTTTGAGGAAATTTCCTAAAGGGGTATTTTCTTTAGCTTCTTCTGGAAATGGAGTGCAATTGAATTTGCAGCATGAATCCCAGAGCTGTTCAGCTTTGCAGAGCTGCTCTTCGTGAAATTTCAGTCTTGTGCTATAGCAGGAAAGACAATTGGATGTAATTTTCCAAGAGTCGGTATTTCCAATAAAGTCAGGTTACAGATTCTTTCTTCAATTTGTTTATTGTATACATTCTTCTTTTTCTTCCCCCCTGTAAAACAAAACAAATGCCTTACTAAAAAAAGTCTTCAATTCTTGAGTAGCCATTCCAAAAATCAGAAACTGCCTATCTTTTCCTCTTCGTATCCAGATTTTGCTATAGTCTGTAAGTGTGGGTGCGTTGTTTCTTGAGTTCTGTGTAAAGGACATACATGTTGTGTCCTTCTTACTATTTTAGAGTATTCTGATTGTTTCAGATGAACTTTCCATATAGAGGAGACACTTCTAGGTGTGACATCTGTGCAGCTCAGTACTCCAGTTACATAAACTTCTTGCAGTGTTAAAGAAGCCACGCATCCAATTCTGTAAATGGTAGTTTTGGTATATTGGTATAGTAACTGTTTAATTGGTATACTACTGCAGCTGGTCTGCCAAATATTCAAGGGTCCCTACTCATAAATTGTTCTTCTCTTTGATAAGGACTCCTTTGCAGGAGTCCCCACAATTTCTACAATTCAATTCAGGAGACAGCTGAGAAGTAGAAAGACATTTTTGTGTATAAAGTCTCTTATGATTTCACATGGCCACACTTAAAATTTCTCATTTAATATATTTTAGTGGGAAAAGTTACTATGCAATAAAAACTGTATCATAATACCTACGTTTAAAGGGGAAAAGGCATATTGTTTCTGGATCCCTGTCTAGAATAATGGATACATAAATTACAAGGTGAGACAGCAGTTGGAAATAGTGCCAAAAAATGTAGATTTAGTTGGCTGTAAATGCAGTCAGTGATTTGACTCCAGCTATAGCGAACCTCAGCGACTGCTGGGGACCCTTCCAGCGCCGGAGGGGAGAGCCAGCGGCCCCCCGCCACGGCACGTGAGCAGGGTCTGCCGTCGCCTGGCGGCAGGCAGACTGATCAAATGCTTACGGAGCGAGTTTGTTCCTGTTTCAGAGTCTCTTTAAAAGTGACAATTTAATGGGACCCATTACTGTCAGCTGTGGCCGGTTCCCTCTCCCTCCTCCCAGGCACTTACCAGGGAAAGCAGAGATTTATAGCTGTGGTGCAGCCACTCGGATGGGCTACTGTTCACTCCTACCGCGAGTGTCCTGGCTGGCTGCTCTCCAGATGAATCTTCCCAACAGGGGAGAAGTCTTCCCTGTCTCCAGGGTGCTTGGCTTGCTTTGGAGCCCTGTGCACCTATGATAAATACATGGAAATTATTAGGTCCTTGCTTCAGAGTGCTCTGTGATCCTTGTGTGCTTTCTGCTGATCCAAAAGAGTGGCAGTGCTCCACACTTAGGAAGATTTAAGCAGAGCATTCTAGAGAAAGCTCTGCAGCCCATCATTTTTGAAATGAATGGGCACTACGACTTTTTTACCGCCCCCCTCCCCCGATCAGGGGATCGAGGCATTGCTCAGATGCTGCTACAAATGGTCTTTATCCTTAGGGGGATGCACAGCGACTGCTATGTGTACAGAAACAGAGGTGAAAACTGTATTCTTTTTTTTTTGAAGGAAAGAAGAAAGGGAGTGTTAGGTGAACAGGAGACATGCAAGCACAGCACCCAGGAGCCAAATGGATGAGCTAACTAAAAAGACCTTTTATCTTATCCCAAGTCCATGTGATTTTCGTAAACTGAAAGAATGATCGTCTTGTGATTATACGAGCTCTGTGCTTGAATCTGGCCATTGATTAAAGTCTGGCAGGGGAGGGAGAAAACAGGAAAACATCTTGCTAAGATTTTCCTGTGTTAGATTAATCAGCCCCAGTTCATTCACTCGTGTCTGAAAGGTCATGTTTTCTCGTCGTCAAAGTTCCCCAGTCCCAGACTCTCCCTTGCTTCCCTGCGGCTTGGCTGAATGAACAGTGGTGCCCAACACCGGGCAAGGTGGAGGCAGTGCTGCATTTGTCCTGTAAGCTACACTGCTTTTCCAGCATCTCGGCATGATTTGTGTCAGATTTTGCAACAAGATACATATCTCTGATTAGTGTTACCTTAAGCATCCTTATTTCCTGGGGTAACTAGTCAATTGATTCCACTGGCTCTGTTTGTGCAATTGCTAATCCCATGCACTGGCACAGGCTGCATTTCATCCATCTTCCTCAGCCTGTTTTTCCATGTTGTTGAGACCGTTTTGAGCATGTGTACTTTGACTGTGTACGGGAACAGGGCAGAGGGGTATGGCCACCATCTCACTCTTAAAAATGGTGGTTTTGACAAGCTGGTCCAGCTCCAAATCATCTCTCTGCTGTTGCCTTCAGTAATGAGTTTCAGCTGCAGTGTGGAAAGGTAATTTTCCTTGACTGCTGCCAGTAAATAGAGCGCCAGACTTGCATATTTCTGGGTGTTTACTTGAAGTCTGTTTTCTAGTCTCCAGGCGTCCGAGTTTCACTAAACTCTACGTTTTACAAGGTTTTAGCGGGTAGTTCTGTATTAGCAGAGTTTCTTTGTTGCTGAATGTGGGTGAATGAGAGCGTAGCATAAAGTAGGAAGTACAAGATGTTACTTGCCAGATTTCAAGAGATTTGATACAACATATTTGTTTAGAGATCAATTGTCAAAATTAAGAGCAAAAAAACAATTGTGGGAAGATAATGAACGTGTGTTGATGAGCCATTCAGATGGATGCCTGAAAAATGTACCAGGAAGCATAATGCTCAAGACATCTGGTTTATTTTGGCATGTTCATGTCCGTGTTATTTCTTCTGAATATTTTTGGTTTGCTTTCTGCATTGTTTTCGTACATCACTTCATCCCTCCTCAGAAACAACTTCTCTGCTGTGGATCGGGCACATTTTAAAACTCCTCTCAGGGTGGACAAAGAGAATAGAAACATGCTGTGTCTTGAAAACGAGCAGGAGCTGTGCTGTGGCACAGCCAGAGTGAGCTCTTTGCTGGCCATCCTGGCAGGTGGGTGCTGGGCCGGCACCCGCAGGCACCCACCCGGCCGGCCGGGCTCAGACTGGGGTGCTGCGTTGGCTCTGGGTGGGTTGGGGAGAGAGCAGGGAGCAGCTGGCTGTGCACACAAACTGTGTGAATCTTTCTGCTAGAGCAAGGGGAATTGCACTTCAGCCAGCTTGCAGGCATATATAAATATTTGTGGCATAGTTTGCATTATTATTTTAGCTGAGATGTAAACATTCGGTTGCCGATAGTGGGTTAGAAACTAGCGCCTATATGAATTTCAGATGGTGCAAAAGCTGCAGGGATTCTTTTTATTGGCTGACAATTAATGAAAGTCCCCATACCTCTCCTGATAAATAACTATGGTGCCAAATATGTGCGGGAACTGTGCAAGCCTTTGTGGTGAAGCCTGGCAGGGGAGGAGGAGGAGGATGCAAAGCCTGCCCGTGCAGGGAATTTCCTTGGAGCATGCACATACCTTCTTTCTCCCATGTAGGTTTGTGTTTGAGCTTGCCCTTTCCTCTTCACGTTTCCATCTCTGCCAGCCCTAAATGGAGAGGCTAATTTGAGAGACTCCTACAAGTAATTGCAGCATAGTAATTGCATAGCTAACATGAGTCTTTTCCTTGTCCTGCCTGCTGCAGGAATGTGCATGTCACTGCATGGGTATAGCTTGGCGGGTATATTTTATTTGTTTTTACTAGGAGGTCTACTACTTTGTTAGAGTAGCTGTTGCTTAGTGACTTTCCTTTGTAGCTCTGTGAAAAAAAATCCCATGTATGTCTAGTAAAATTGTGACACTGTCCTTGGAAGATGGTCCCCCTGCTCCAACCACCCGAAAACCCAATGGATAAAAAGAGACCCAAATTCAGAGCGTAAACCAAAATCAGTCATACATTTGGGGGATAACAATTTGGAAAGTCCTGATACAGTGCTTCCATGCAAGAGACCAGCTACATAAATGGTTTGGAAAAGTGTCATTCTTTACGAAGAAATACTGCGCTTAATTAATTCTTGCTCCTGGGAGGTCAACCTGGGGCACTCATTATTGTCTTAATTGGTGGTATAAATCCTGAGGCACTGGAGGGGAAGAGAGGAAAAAAACCGATGAGCAGTTAACAACATATAGCCTTTTGGGTAAGTGCTAGCCAGTTGTATGACCATCCTAGTGACATTTTATGGTTTTATTGGGTTATAGGTCTGGTCCTCCACAAATTAGGTTAAAGGAAATTGATTTGCATAAACAAAAATATAAGAAAATAGCAAAATGCAATAATTCATTCCTGACTTCTCCATTAAACTGTGTGAAATAACTCAGTGTGCTGCAACTCAGAAAAGCGTTTCTTTGATCTCCTGTTATTCGTATTAAATTATATTCATTACTCTTCCCATCTGGAGTTTCCTAGCAGGCCAAAAATCATCCTACAGACATTACTGAAAGGAAGTTAACTGTAACTTTTTAATTGTATACATTTCATCTCCTTTTTTTTTTTAATTTGAAGAAAGCAGATGGAAATGCATACCAGCACCTTCCTCTCTGTTTAAATTACTGAAGTGGAGAAGCAGAAAATCTCAGCCGTTCTTTCCCCTCACATATTGTTTCAAGGTGATGACTGTTCTGTCTGGAGACTTTGACATGTTTGCTAAAAAGGTCAGGAGTTCAGTGAAAATCGAAATTGTGGAGAAATCCATGTGTAGTCTTAGGGATGCTGTGGTACCCTTGCTGGAAAAATCCAGTTGCTGCAGATTTGCCGCCGAATGAACGCAACTCCCCATTTCGTCGGTAGCTACCTCTCTGCCAGCTGGCCAGAGGAAGTGTTTTAAACTCCCCGGGGGGGGGAATCAACGTTTTGACAGTTTGGGGTATGTTTTTAACGTTTGTGAAATCAGATGTGCTGGTGTGGGGCACCATGAAAAATGGGGTTCGTTTCCAGCCTCACCAGTGGCTAACGGCTAATTGGCATTAGTAGCCCCATGAATAATTTCCTTTAAGCTCTGTTGTCGAAATTGGGGTTTTTTTCTTGCCCTCTGAGGCCCGCAAGCCTTTTTTCACCTTAGTAACTCTTAGGATTTATCACATGTGGCCTGCCCTGTCTTTGCTGGAGAATTTCTTGCAGTTGCAGATGAGCGTCCCCATTTTGGTAGCTTAGGGAGGGGTGACACCTTCCTCATCTGCCTGTCCCTGTCCTCTGGGCCTTTTTCTCTTTTTAAGAAATGAGAAAACCCTGAAACCCTCAAGCTTTTCCATTTGTGGAAAAATACTGAAAAGAGAATAGGCCTTTTTTTCCCCTTAGTGGGTTGCTCTTAGGTCTGTATTCCCGTATGAGAGACGTGGGATAACACCTGCTTATTTTTATGAAGTGTTTTGAGTTCTGTCAATTTAAACAAACCAAAACAAAACAAAAACCAAAACAAAAAACAAACCACGCTGGTTTCAATAGCAAATTTGGCTTTCTTTGGCCGCGGAAGGTTACGGCTACTCTTCATCTGCAGAATAAATGGCCAGACAAGATGAAATGTGGATGGTGAGCAGAGAGTTCCTGCTGGGAATAGCCAACAACGGACAAACCCAGAGCACTTCCCAGGGTGGGCTGGTGCCTGGCCCCTCTGCTGCTGGGCGCCTGGCATCTCTAGGTGCTCGCTACAAGCTATTGACATCTAACGTTTATTCATTTGTTTTTGCAAATGTTTTTGCCTGTCCTGCCCTGACATACACCATCAGCACAATTTCCCTGCTTCCGGCAGCGAGCCTTCCTCTACTTATTGTTGTAGCTGCTTCCATTTTGTGCCAGCGGTGGTTTCCAGCCACAATGTCAGACAATGAATTTGTTTATTCTGCAAGCCGTGACTTCCAAAGCGTGATAGACAGTGCAGACATCCCGGAAAAGTGCTGTGCAACTGGGAATATGCTCATTTTAGCTTCCTTTTAGATAGCTGCTTTGGCAGCTTTCATTACTTGTGGGGTCTCGTGTTCTGGCTGCAGCCATTTTACAGTGTCTTTTGTACTATATGGAATCCCTTCACAGCACATGCTGGGGCTTTTAGGTCTTCTATAAGCCTTTCTATGCAACTCCAGTTGTGGGATTGCATGTTATCAAAGCCTTTCAGAGCAAATATTCCTGGTTCACAACTAAAAATTGTCTCTCTCTGCCCTAACCTGACCGCTGATCCTACCAGGACTTTGTGAGGAGGGGCTTTCTTGTTCTTGTCTGCTGCCACCTGTAATAAAAATACTGCAAACCACATTCAGTTCATGAACATATCTGGGCAATTCCCTGCACACAGAGTAAAGTAGTTTTGTGCAGATCTTATCACTGAGAGAGACCTTAAATGTCTCTGTTGATGCTCCAGAGAGAGCAGGAACAGGGTCCTTACCTTGCCTACGTACATTTTGCAGGGTTAGCAAGGATAGAGGGTAACTTCAATGACTAAAATAAGTAGATTGAAAAGAGGCTATGCATCACAAACAGAGTTGTTCTGTAAAAAAGGTACATATTTGTACAGCCCCTATTTCAGAATAAAGCTAACGGCAGAGGTTTCAGGTATGTTGTGGGCTGGATTTTCTTTTTGGTTGTTGCTGGTTTTTATCTTTCCCTTCAGAGTTCAGTCAGTCAGAGTTTGTAAATGACTGATAAACTATACCATAGAAAAGTCCTGCCTACTCCTTTGTTTCTTTTACGATAAAGTAGCAATAGACTTCACTCAGAAGCTTATTTTGCAAATTTACCACAGAATGGCCTCTCAATCTGCAGGAGTCAGAGCAGGCTGCCTGTATTTGGGGGGTAATCAAAGCTGAACCAGATGAACCGAGCAGGCTGTTCAAACAGATTGCGCTTGCAATAGCCCTTCTCTGCTGATTACCCTGTCCCTGGCTTGCAGTGCAAGTTTTCAACTTGTAAGCCCACGACATCTGTAAATAAGGTTTGGCACGCCCTATGCTGGCAAAAGATTTTTAAGATGTTTTTGAGATCAAATGATCGATCTCTTCATGCGATGTGCATAACTTGACCTCTAAATCATCTGACTTGCCAAAATCAACTGGACAGTGAAGGAGAGGGAGTTGTATAGATTCTTATCGGATATGTAAGGGTAGCAGTTCATGCTAACAATTCTGTAAGACTTCATAAGCTTAAACACTTAACATTATCTTGAGGGCTTGTCCTTAATGACCTGCTTTGTATTCAGATAACCAGTGGCATAATGACAGTCAAAATATTACTGAAATAGTTAATATTCTCTGTAGGCACCGCTGCTCTGTACTGAGGTCTCTAATTTTGACACACTACCAGGTGAATACTACAAAAGTAAGTGGTGAGTGGAATGAGGTTGGGTTTTTTGGCATTGTGTTGAAGTTAGATTGACTAAATAGGTTATTTAGTTCTAAGCAATAGACCTAGAAAACTGGGTTTATTTGCTGCTTAATGCATATGGTTTCACGTATCACTCTCTGCTTTCAGTGCAGCAAATAAGATATCAGCACAATTAAAACTGAAAAATAATCTGTCTGTTCTGCCAGTGGTGGACGCTCAGAGAACACACGCTGATACAATAGATTTCTGAATAATTTATACTCAGCATTTTTTCCTTGCACTCGGTAAATGAGGACGCCTAATGTGGCATGGTCAGAGTGATACCCTATCTGTCATCCATTAAGATAACAAGATTGGTGGGCCTGGGAGGAGCATGGCAGAAAAGATGAGATTAAAAATTAAAACGTTTGTCCGAAATGCTTTGTGTAAAGGATGCCAATAATAGCAGCTCAGAAGGATGGAATTAATACATAAGCGTGATTTCTGCAGAGCTTTGTTTGTCTTCGCTAAAATGAAAACACAAGATCCGTGTTCCTTTCAAAAGTTTTGGATAAAAGGAATATTAGAGCAAATCACTGTTCCTGATAGGTCTTCAGTAGCTTCCTGTACTTTAAATTCAAATACTTTGTAGGTGTTCTCGAAAACAATTATGTATGACAGTAATGCTTTATGTCTTACAGAATTTTTTTTTTATATTCATAAGGCATTTTACATTACAAAGAAAGAATAATTTGTGCTTGTTTTTGAGACAGGAGTGTCTCATCTCCCATCACAGGGTGTCAATTTGGACAGGATGCTAAAATATTTGCATAAAAAATTGTTCATGTAAATATTCTGCCAAACAGATTCCTTTCGAGCTGAATGTATTACAGTAAGTAGTAGCTTGGTTTCCAAGAGCCAGTAGGCGCTCGAAGTTGATTAATTTATAAGCAGTGGTGGTTTGCCATCTCTGAAGTTTCTGACAACTTCTTAAGGTTAGGTTGCATTCGGATTTTCTTGGTTTTTTGAAGAAACTGTTGGGGTTGTGAGATCAGATGGCAGTCATTTGACAAAAAGCACTTGGAGGAACACTTGGGCCTGCTTCTAACTTCGCTATTTTTAGTGAACAGGCCAGTGTATTATACCTGTGCTATCTGGAACCCAGCCTTGAAATGGTTTAAATGTGCTTTTCTGTTTAACCGGGCAGCAAGCACCCGCTCTGCCCATTCCCGTGTCCTGCAGGGTTTTCTCTCGCTGCAGAGCTGCTGTTAACGAAAGCAGGTGAGGTGCAAACCCCCGCAGAGGGATAGACAGGACGCTATCTGGTTTTTTTAGCCCAGTGGCAGATTCGGGAAATGTTTCTAGGCATGGCCCTATCTGCAGTGCCACCCAAAACTTGTGGCTGCACGGCGCCAGGCTCGTGGCGGCGGATGGGGAAACTGAGCCCCAGCACCCAGCAAGTGCTCCTTGTCTGCTGGTGCTTGAAGTCCTGTCACTCCCCATATGACGGCTTTGTTTTGGGGTTTGTATGCAAAGAAATTAAATAATATTTATAATCTGGGCATTTTCCTTAGTGCCTGTCCAGAGGAAATTTTAAAGATCAAACCTTTCCAGTGATGTATTGCTCAGGTTTTAAAACGAGCTTGCCACAAATCTGAGTAGAAATAGTATCCCAGTGTTGTCTTAGGGAAGAGTACTTGGGGAGTGGGCCCTAAGATGCTGTTGAGAAACAGGTCCTTAGTTTTGAGCAGGACCACATTATACCTTTTTTCACCTGAATATTTTACGGAAATAAGTTCCTTTTTCTTTCTGTTTCGTGAGTAGCTCCAGGAACAGAATTAAATGCAGGTGTTAAAAAGGAATTTGTAAAACAACAGTCTAAGCTTCCACAATTAATATCTTCGTCTGCATCTTTCACTCTGTGTAGGACGTTGCCTGGGGAGGTTAGGCTGTTGAAGAAACTGTCCTCATTTCAACCTGGAGATCTGCTTTTTCTGAGTTTGTTCTTCTTAAGCCTTTTATATTACTAACCAGTTCATTAATGCTTTATACTTGCTGTCTGCAGAAGTTGGATCACCTTTTTCTGTTGGGTTGTGTGGTCAACTTCGTATGGTAAGGACTGAGACAGCCTCTGCTGCTCTCCTTCCTGGTGGGCTGTAATTAAACCCTAGGTTAAAAGGATGTAGAAGCTGCGTCTAAACATCAGAACTGGTCAATCACTGGGTGCCGTTAGCTACTGGTTATATTTTGGTGAAGTACAGGTATATTTGGAGGAGGCTGTTTCCTCTTTTCTGTGTATTGGGCGACACTTTTGAAACTCATATTTCAAGTAGCGCCTGTGTCAGTAAACCAGAAGTCTCTTGAGCGTGGATGCACGGCAGCCTCTGCCCCAAAGCATGTGCAGGCAAAGAGGGGGCTTTGGGGCCTGTTTTTTTTAAATTACTCTAGTTGTTCAGTGTGGTGAGACAGTTGCTGCACAGGAGGGTCATTTTGGTTCGTTCGGGCCATTTTGTTTCCTGCCCTGTTGGTGACTGTGGGTGTTGATTTACATGCAGCACTGTATTAAGCCAGGGTGGCTGCCGGGGAAGCTACTAGTCTTGGCTTCCCTTACCTCTTTCCAACTAAAAAGTGGTGACCGAATAAGCCATATAGAGACCCTTGAACCAGCACAGCTCATGCTTTCTGTCTGTTGAATTAAACCAAAATAGATGCCATAGAGTTCTCACAATTCTAGTTAGCATCCTCAGCAATTACGGCAGAACCAGGCATCACAATTAGGGGAATATCAAAGCAAGAAAGTAGTAAGTGAATATTACCATAGATTTTCTTCTTGTCAAGTAAGCAAATGTACACATGCTTGCCATACTTTCCATTGCAAAGATTCAAGCAGTGGTAATGATCAAAGATTATAAGTGGAATATAAAATAGCAATGTTATTGATAACTTAAAAGGTTTTAATTGTCTAAACAAATAGCTTTAAATTCTTCTTCTGTGTCCAGTACCTTAAGGAAAAGAAGGAAGTGAAGAGTTTTTATTTACCTCTCTGACGGTAGTATTAAGTATCTTCTAAATCAGAGGAGCTAACCTCAGGATGAGGCTTGCCTGTACAAAAGCTGCAGAAAACTATTGCCAGGGGTTACGTGATTAAGGAGGCATTTTTCAGTTCTGAGTGAATCTGAGATATTTTCATAACATTAGCATCTGTAGCATGTTGGGTGTGCAAGGAATTTATGACCAGCCCTTACTGACTGTGCCTGCCCTACCACTCCCTGATCATATGGCCAGAAACTCTCCCAGTTAGCTCTGAACGATAGGGTTTTTGGCTTTTGAACTACTCGCGTATCTCGATGAGTGCTTCTAGGAGAGCCAATTTTATAGCTTACCATGATTGCATCTTTAGACAAATGCATCAAGTTTACCGCTTCCCTGTAGAGTGTAAACATGTGGCTGGTTGAAGAGTTTTAACCTCTCAAGCCCTCCAACAAATACTAACTTGCTAACTGTTCTTCCATAATGCTATGATGTTGACTGAAATTTGACCCTGGTGCTTGCTGAAACAATTTTCAAAATCTGAGTGAGAAGGTTAAAATAGTGCTGTCAAATTTCCAAATGTCTGTTGCAGAAATACTTTCGCTGAATATCTGTGGGTTGAGCTCTAAAATGCTTAAAGTAATCCTCTTTTTTTTTTTCTTCACTATTATATGATATTATCTAAAGCTTGGTTTGTAGTACAGATAAAGAAATTAACTTGGTTTTTTGCCTTTTTTCCATGCCAGCTAACCTTGCCATTTATAGCTGTTTTTCTGTCTTTCACTTGCCGAGGGAGGAATCCAGTCAAATGGTGTTCCTTAAGTACAAACCAGACCTCTAGTTCTCTTTAATTTCTGTTCAAGATCATTGTAATTACTTGATTATTTTCACAGCTGTATCTGAATAAGAAAAAAATGCTGTAATTGGCAACCCTTACACGTTCACAACTCAATAACCTGATGCTGGAACTCTTCCACCTGCAGAAGCCTCATTAATTGCAGTAGGAGTTCCAGCAGCTAAGAGACCTGGGTTTCAAATTATTTCTCTTTTTACGTGCAGCCTTCGAACTAGAGAATCTCTGCAGTAACAAAAATAGACAGGACCTTTAGGCTGAGAGAGGCTGTTGGTTGCTGGATGAGTGTTTGACTTCCAAGCAGATCTGTTAGGAAGGCTGTTGTTTACCCAACTCATTACTACATTTGTACGCCCAAACCATTTCTATTCGAGCTTTTTTGTAAAATCTAGGACTTAAATTCCCTGAATGCTGTTACTAGTTCTGGTTTTGTTTATTTTGGCGTTAGGTTGCATTATTTAATTAGTTTTTATTTAAGAGATGAGTCTTATGTTGCAAGAAACAATACTAAATTATAATAAGACTGAGTCTTTAAAGATGCCATACTCCAGCCATAGCTTTGAATTTATTTGGTTATTTTAAAGCAATGCTAGTGCCTGTCTCTGAGGGTTATGAGAAGCTCAAAAGTTTATTTGATTTCTTTTTTTCTTGATTTCAGGGCTTTTTCCGCAGGAGTATCCAGAAGAACATGGTTTACACATGTCACAGGGATAAAAACTGTGTTATCAATAAAGTTACCAGAAATCGCTGCCAGTACTGCAGACTACAGAAGTGCTTTGAAGTGGGAATGTCCAAAGAATGTAAGTTGTCTTCAGAAACGATTTATTGTTTGTCGTATCCTATGTTTATGTGGCAGTCCCAAGGGAGAAAAATATTATGCAATTAGTGATTGAAGCCAGTATCTCCATTCATATGCAGAGAAAGGAGTATGAATTTTGTACACAACTTCAGACCTGTACTTTACAAACTTCTGAGTCCTTAACTGTGCAGCCTAAATGCCGTCAGTTAAGAACTTTTAGTGCGACACGCTGCCTGTGTGGCGTGGCCACCCTGTGTGGGTGTGAGAAATCCCGAGTGGGTAATTTCACCAGGTTTTCTAAAAGAACAAACCCACAGCTACTTGCTTTAAGATTGGATTATCTCCCATCTGCTCCAGAAATGGCTTCTTGGGGCAAGGGCATAAGAGGAACAGCGGTGGCTTCTTCAACTCTGTTTCAGTCCTCCTTCTGCCCTGCAGACCGGCTCGTGGCTTTGCTGGGCTTGATGTCAACCCAGGATATCATTCACAAGAGCTTCCCACTGGCTCTCGTGCAGCGGGCAGCAGCCTTCTTCAGCCTTGCACCTTCTCCCTTGTGCCAGTGCAGGTGCTTGTGCCAGAGGTCCTTCTTCTGGTGGTAGCACCAGTTTGCCATTTTACAAAGCTGATGGTACAATGGCCTTGAGTCTTCTGTTCTTACCAGTTGGAGCCTCTCCAAAAGGTGAAACAAGCTGGCCAATCCTCTTCTAAATCTGCAAAGCCAGTAAACCTGACTATGTACAAATGCTGCCAAGTGCACAAAAAACCCCAAAGGATTTTCCTCTCCTTTCTTTTCTAGAAATCTCTGGTTTGCCCTTTAAATTAACATTTTAAAATACTTAGGTAGAAATCCGTGATTTTTCTCTTTTTCCAGTTTATTGATATCCCTGTCAAGCATGAAAATTTAGCTTAAAAAGCCATTCTCAAATCCCTATGCGGTAATGCTTCTGAAACTTTCTCATTTTTGATTGGAGTGACTGCAGTAACAAAAAAGCCTTTGGTGTACTGATTTGTTTGATTGTTGAGGGTTTTCACCTCTGTCAGTGATGTTCCTGATTTCAGTAGGTCAATTCCGATAATAAACATCACAGAAATTTGCAGTGTGTGCATAAGAGAGGAAAAAAAATTGCCCAGCACCCCTTCTTTACTTTAACTCACCCACAGGAGTTCCTTAGAGAGACTTTAAGACCAGAGGAAAAAAAATTAACACTGATGAGACATTTATGACTGAACTTTGATTTAAATCAGTTCTCGTCCTCTGTGTTTCTCCTTCCTGAATTGCATGGGACTTCCCAGTAGTTCCCGTCTCCGTACTTGGAGGTCCCAAAGTCACACTGGTCCCTCCTGATTGCATCCCTTATTTTCTGTCCCACCTTCTTCCTTTCCTCTCAGAGGAAAAGTGTTGAGGAGCAGAGGAAGAACCAGATACATCTTTAGGACCACTTTGCAGTGTTTCCAACTCTTTTTCATGGAAATCTGAAATTGTGGTTATTGAAAAGGGCCAACATCAAGTTTCAAGCAATGGGCAGAGCTAGGACGTCTTAGGATTTCCATGATTTCACTGTCCTTGTTGGGTTTTCTACTTTTCTTGTGTGCCTGAAGTGCACTTATTTATACTTATGTATGGATTTACTGGAGCGGAGACCACGATGGGAGTAAAGGAGAAGGTAGGCTAAATACAAAGATGCACAAAGATGTAAGGTTGAATGAGGAGGATTTTATTGATAGGTATTTGACCGCATATATATCTGTTCACATGAAGCTTTTTCCCTTGATAAAAACAGTATGATGCAGTTTGGAAGAGAAGACAAAACACTTTTCTCACCTGAGGGCTTGCTGGTCTTGAATTCTTAAGGATTTTATTGCTGACGTGAAGTGGTAATCTTATTAAATGCTGTAACGTCACATCAGAGTAAGTTTTGGAAATATCAGCGGTATTTCCAACATGTTAACCAAAGTTACTTAGGGTAAAGTATAAAGACTTAACTGCCTTTTAGGTGATGGTTTGTTTTCTCCCATAGGGTAGCTGGAGCCTTGCCAGAAAGAATTAAGGTTTTGCTCTGCCTGTTTCCTTGGGTGAACTGAGTGAAATTGCCCTTTGGCAGTTGCCTTTATCTCAAACCACTACAGGCACTGGAAGGGGGATAGCAGGTTGGAGGGGGAACAGAGGATACTGGGGAGAAGTGAGAGATGTCCTCTGGCTGCATTTCTGTAGAAGGCATTTGCAAAGGAATAGAGACATTATTTTAAATGTCATCAGTTTGAATGCAGTGTGTCTTGTCTTCTGGGTTTAAGAACTAAGTCTGAAGTGATTCTGTGTTATCCCTTCATAAACAGGAGCTTTTCATCTCTTAAGAGATTTGAAAACCTATTTTCTTATCTGACCTTCTTTCATACATGTCTCCAGGTTTCACCTCCATTTCTTTAGAAGTTTATGTAAACAAAGGCACATTTGTTAGCGGGCTTTTTCTTAGCAGATAGAGGTTTTTCTTTTCCCCCAGTACCTTATTCACATTTTGTTTTTCTGTCTTCTTAGAGTTCTTTTACCTTGTAATGTGAAAGCCATGAACAAAGGACAGAAAAAAGTATCAGAGAAGTCTCATAGGGCAACAAGCCTACAGTGCTCAAACCAGTCCCAAATGGGGAAAGTAATCGTGGTGGGCAGCTGCAAATAGGAATCCCAAGGTCTGTTGCCAGGAGCTGAGGAGGAGTAAATGCAGAATTTCAGTATACAGAATAATCTGTGCTTAAACTCTATAGTCCTGTGTTTATTTGTTCTGCCTTTAAAGGGCATGCAAAAGTACTTGCATATGCGACTCCTTTTGAGCTTAATGAGTGTCAGACACAAACGTCAGAGATGAGAACTGGCTGCCCAGCCAGTGTGATAAGTAAGGTTTTAAGAACGGAGGTACAGTGTTTTGGAAGAGAACAGGCACTGAGCGTTTCTTCTGTGCTTTCATCTTGTTTTAGAGATCGAAGTGAGATGATGAAGGAATGCACCAAATTTGCATTTCTTTATAGGTTGTTTTGTTCGTGTAGGGGAAAAAAGTTATCTTCGACCCCATGTTAGTCCCCAATCTGATCAAGAGAGGTCAATAACAAGACTGCCTCCAGGGCAGGAGTGGAGCTATTTGCCTTGTGATAATATCTGCAGGACCCGCTGAAACTGGATCCCACTAGTGTAGGGACTGTCTTTCATTATGCAGTCGCTGTTGCAAAAAGTTTGTGCTCCAAATAGACAAGACAAAGGGTGTGAGGGGAAACAACTTAGTGATGACTGTCTTATCATCCTACAACAGGGCAAAACACAGCTTGAAATAAAGCCCTGCTGTCTTTCATCAGATCCCCCTCCTTCAGAAACTCCTGAGCTTGCGTCCCTGCAACCTGAGCTGCAGCTCTCAGTGTAACAGCCCGGAGCCAGCCCCTCCACCAGCAGCGCATCAGGTTTTGGCTTCATTGTGTGGCTGTCCCACGTCAGTTCATACGTGGGTGCTCAGGCGTGTGTAGATGCAGCTGAGGCTCTGATCCCCACTCCAAACCATTTCCATCCTTCTTACCCTTACAACCTGTTAATTTTTTAATTAACCTGTAGGGACAAATGGTCATCACACAGGATTCTTGTTTTTTGCTGCTGCTGAAGTGAGAAAGCTACTAAGGCTAACAGTGACTCATTATGTGATGGAGAGCCTTAGGAAACTAACCTTTGCCCTTCTATTACATGATCTCTAAGCTGATGTTGAAGCACCATCCTTGGCCTGACCCCAGGTGTCAGCAAGAAGCACACTGTTGCCTGGATGCGTGGACCTTGGTCCTCGGGACCTGGCAAGGGGTCACACGTACGACGCTGCCTCCCACGAACAAGGGAGCACGCGGGAAGCTGGGCAAAACTTTTGAACAGTAATGGACTCTTTCAAGCAGGATGCTGGAACATACGCTTTCTAAGGTGAAGCCTGCCCTTAAAGGAAGCCTGAACTGGATTTATTGCAGGGCACAAGAGGGAAGAAAATGGAGCTTCCTTCTGCCACAACTGCTTAGCTTAGCCCAGCAGCTCTTCCACTTCCATCTTCTTTTATAAAATTTGCAGGCTGCAAGGACTGTCACTGTGCTTGATGATCTTTGGGGTCCCCCTCAGACACACACCCAGCCCACATACTGGGGTGAGGTGCCGAGAAGCCCTCCGTACCAGCATAAACCTTGTCTGCAGTGAGCTCTAATAGAGCAAAATTATGTTTATAAAGACACAGAATTATTGTTCCAGATTGCTTCAGTGCACTGAAGCAATGTTCAGATTTGTAAATCTGCTTACAATTAACCTCTCTGGAGGGAGGGAAGGAGGAAAGGAGGGAATGCAGGGGAATTACCATGAAGTGGAGAGAATCCAGTTTTTGTGCTCCATATTTGGTTTGGTTTTTTTTTTTTTTTTTTTTTTTTTTTTTTTTAAACTTGCACAGAAATGTCTGTTACTCTTTGTCACAGACTTCAAAGTCTTGCAATATTTAAATGTTCATGCTTCTCGGAACATATGATTACATTCTACTACTGAACAATGGAATTAATTGATTTACTTATTTTAATTCTGGTTTAAATTGGCAACCAGGAAACATCAACTTGAAGAACAGTCATGTTTGTATTTTTTATTTTATATTTCTGTTTCATTTTCTTTCAGACTCCTTAGCGAAGCGCAATTCCATCTCCAATGAGCGGCTAAGTGGAGGGCTAGTCTGCATAGTTGCATTTGAGAAGTTCAAGCAGATTCCACTGATGTAATTTTAAAGTGAATTAATTAGAATGCATGAAATCTTTGTTTAGATGCTTTTACTTGGAACTGAACTGTTTTTTTATTCTTTTTAGCCAGCAGAAAGCACTGGATTTAAGAATTGTTTCTGCTTTGCTACGGGCTAGATTTTTAACTAGATGCCTAACTACCACACAGTGGCTGGGGGCTTTTTCAAAAATTCCAGGGTAGTTGCCTCACCTGCTAACTTGCCTTGCTTTCTCCAGAGGCACGAGCTAAATATCAGAGTGGAAATCACAAAACCCTGAATTCTGTTCTGGGACTAATTCCTCTCTCTAAACACTACAAGCTGATTAGACTAGCTTTCCGATCTTGAGAGGTGAAAATGATGAGTCTTTTTACAGGGTTTGGGAGACCTTGTATTGTAAGTGCTTTGAAGGTGAAAGATGTAAACTGTGAAAATACCAATGAAATTAAGAATTTGAGTATACAGATAGTGGGGAAACTGTGCCCAAGCCATACAGATCACAGTTTTTTCATTTTTTTCATTAAGGTTGGATTGGTTTGTTTTTTTTTTTTTCAGTTGCTGATCAGATAGGAATGCTTATATTTATTTTTTCAGGCTGAGAAATTGGGAACTTCTAAAAGTTAACGCCAAATGCTCAATATCACTGATGGGGAGATTTTTTAAGATGAGGGCAAAGCCAACGCGAAGGGTCTTCTTGCTACAAAAACCACAGTGCTCTAGTGTCAGTCTGTCCTCTGCCAGAGATAATGCATACTTTGTTATGCTGGGTGGCTGGAAATGATTTATATACAATTAAAATTCTCTTGTAGAGAACTGGGTTCTACTTGTTGCATATTGTTTCCCATGGTTAAACAAACATCTCTTGCTTTTCGCATGGGTTTGGTTTCTTTAAAGAAGCAGATCTGCTTTGCTTTGCTTTTCTGCTTTTGGGGTCTGCCTCTTTTGTGTTTCAGCTTTTCTCCCTGATTTTGCATAGCTTTCACTTGCCAGCTTTAATGTTTAAAGGAGCAACTTAGATTGAATGTTATTATTCATAATTTACTCTATGTTCTGTGAAGATGGTTATGTAATAGCAGTAATTGCATCAACTCACCTAATGAGCTTTCCCTCCAGTGCCATGTACAGCAGATTAATAGCCCATGAATTCATTTGCAGCTCGTTGTGTTTCAGAAAAGTATTTCAGGCAGCAATTAATAAACTGCTAAAGAAAATAACATAAAAAATGATTTTTTTTATTATGTTAACTCTCCAGCTGAACAATTTATTGGCACCTTTCACGATGCGGCTAAGTAAATTCTCTCCTAATTCCTCAAGCAGAGCGTGATTAGTGAACCCTGCTCAACTCAGGGCTGTTTGGTAATTGGTCTGATCTTTATATCCTAAAATGTTAGTGAAAAGTATGAATAGCATCCTAAGGTTCTCTTTTTCTTCTGTGCATTGCCTTTCAGGCATTACGCAAGTAGCTGTAACTTTAAACCGTAGCATGCTAGTGCTGCAAATTTTTTTTTTCCCCCCTTTCTTGCGTAGAAAACCTATAATTGTGTAAGCTAAGACTTGAAGACCCCAGCCAATAAACAACCCCTGGCACCGTTTCTGCGCTGCTTGTTGTCGGCTCCAGCGTCCCGTACCTCCCAAGTGGTGGGACTGAGCCCGGAGCAGGGACCCGGGGAAGGGTCAGGGCATGCTGCTGCCCCGCAGGAAGATAAACCAGGCGTTGAGTGCCACTGGGGAGGGAGATGCCGGGATAAAGGCATGGAGAGGGAAGAGAGAGCAGGGAAAGTCCTGTGTTTTGCAACGTAAAAGGGAATGAGGTGATTGAACGCGATGGGAGCAGAGCAGCAGTGAGATGCCAGGGCTGCGGCCACCTCTGTGGGGGAAGTGTCTGGGGAAAGGGGGAGACGCTGTTGCATATGGCCAATCTTGCCAGGCTGCCCTAGAATTACTCTTTCCATGTTTTTTGGGTTTGTTTGGGTTTTTTAAATTGAATGTCTTTATCAAGTTTTTCATGTTTTACATAATTTCTTTTTCAAAAGAAAGAGTTATCTCCCCCCGCGCCCCGCCCCATCCAAAAGAAGCACTAGGCCTTGGCTTGTCTTTAAAAGTAGTAAAAAAATATATATTTTAAAACCTTTTCCCTCATTTGGGGCTCTTGAGGACTGAGTAAGCATAAAGGGAATTCCTTCAATAAGCTCATACAGAGATTGATTACATGTCCTCAGCTGGAAGTTACATTAAGACTTATTCACTAAGGTATAGCTACCGTGGTGAACTTTTCATCGCTCTCTGCTGTCTCTATGACAACACGGATCCTGGCAGAAGTTACCAGGGCTCGTGTGTTCTCTGCAGCCTTTGTCTGCATCCATCAATCCTAGTCCTCGGTGACTGTAAATGTATGCCTTTCTTACATTTTTGCTTAACAAGGTGTTTTATTGAAGTTGTGACAGTTCTAAAGTTACTATGCTAATCTGGTACTGCGGTACCCAACCATGCTCTGAAAGAGATGTGCTTTAAGAAAGGAAAAAGTGCCAGTTAGATATTAGTGGACTTTCTGAATGCCTCTTGAGCTTGTCCTGTGGAAGAAATTCAGCTGAATGGCAGAGTGTCCTTGTACGAGTAACTCTTCTTTCAATATATGTGAAACTCAGAGATAACTAGGGCCAGTGAAAAGTCTAATGCACATACAGTCTAATTTCTACTTACATCCGCAGCACAATCCAGAGAAGTGCGCGTTACTGTTCAGTGGCTCTAGCAGAGTCCTCAGACTTGATTGAACCCTTTCATATTTTGAGGGACCACGTTTCATCAGAGCCCATGGAGTGGCTAATGCCTCTCTGTTGATGCTAGCAGCTCAGGTTTCCATGGCGGTGCAGCCACACGCCACCTCCTCCGGAGGTCCGGCTGTTCCGTGAGGACAGTTAGTGGCACTGACACAGGGGGAATTTCCCATTTTTTCATTTCACATCTTCGGGGTTTTTTTAAGGATCATCATGTGCTTTCTTCAATCAGTTTCCCAGTAAAAGGGGTTTTGGGCAGATGTCTCTTACAAAGCTGCTTCTCAACATGGATCTGATTGTTTCTGTGGCCTTTTTCTGTTATTTCTTGTCCCCCGCTTTGGTTTTGGGGTGTGCATGGGGGAGTTACAGCATTATTCTGGATTGTACATACAAAGATACTGGTTCTATGCATTCGTGTTGCCATTGCAGGTAGCCTTTGCCTCTTCTTGAGTTTACTATCCCAACTGCTTTCACAGCAGGCAAAACCCTGGGTTGTCCTTTCTGCCTCGTGCTGTGCTGGGCAATGCTGCTGTAAGAGCAGATGGGAGAGATCTGGAGGTAGCCTGTCCCTGCCTGGTCCATGCGCTCTGAAGCACAGGGCTGAGGCCACGCTTGCTTGGTCATGCAGACATAACTGCTGAGACCCCAATCCCATGACCTCAAAAGCTTTGTTTCAGAGCCTTCATTCTTCCTTTATGCACTCAGTTCACTGTTTCGTATTCCTCATTCGGATCATTTTCTTGTTCGGGGGCACGGGGCATCTTTGGTGCATCTCTTTCTCCTAATTGCCATTGTGCCATGCGGGTTGTGCTTTCTATACTGGCACCTTGTGGTTTCTCTGCTATCTTTTTTCTCCCTTTGAAAGCTTTTTTTTATTTTGGGTTGTTGAATCTGAAGGATGGAGAAACGTCAATGAGATAAATATCAGTCTGGGAATGAGCAAAGTGCCAGTGTCCTGAGCCTTGAAGCTAAACATGGCTTATTTGCTTGTCAGGCCAACCTGAAAATATTATCTACAGTAGCCAAGGTTCATGAGAAATGCAGTAAATTGTTCCCAAGAGTTCTGGGAAGTCTGAACTGCAGCAACCCGAATGTGCCTGAAGGACTTGGTATCAGAGGAGACGTGTGTTTGGTCCATCCCCTTGGAAGAAACATATGCGAGAATGCGTGCATCTTCCTGATGGTTTATATCTGCAAACTTACTTCTTTGTTTTCCTAACGATTGCTTTACTGGAGATGGCCTTGCATAGGATAGGTGCCTCTGCAGAAGGCAAAGCAAGCAAGCTCATGTTGGCCTCTCTGTGGAGAGCAACTGCTGGGCTGATGGTGTGGAAGATAGAAAGCAGGCACTTGGAAACCAGTAAGCTCTCAAAGATGGTTTAGGAAGATCTCTACATAAGTAGATGAGGCCATGGATTTCCCTCTGCTGCTGTCAGGCTCTTAGGGCTTGCTTTCATCCGCTGTATGAATTGTTATAGCAGAGGGAGTTTTCCATTGCCATGCCTGTGATAAGCCAGCTGACACATTGCAGCTCCTCCTGCTGGGATGCTGGCCCTAGGACTGTGCTCTAAAAATAGCCTCGATTTGTTTTTAGTTTGTCTTGGTATCACATGCTCAATTTAAAATACATCGGAACAGTTAATCTCCAGTTCTTCAGCGCTCACGTGGAAAGTGTACAGGATATTTTAAAGTTAGATGGCACACAAGCAGTAGCAATCACACCCTTTCTATCCTAACTTAAATGACACTCAGCTGCTAATACTATGAAAGGAAAAAGATCATAAGGTGTTGGGATTTTTAATTTCCTTTGGCCCAAAGTGAACAGAAATGGTTTTGCCCCATCTCACCTTACTCCAGTACTTGCTTGCATGTTCCTGAAAGCTCTTAAATTTTTAAATCTAGGTCTTATGAAAAGTCTGTCAGTCAGACGACAGCTCTGAAAACTGACTTTAACAACTTGTAGCTTAAAGCCCTACAGGCAGTACCTGCGGCTGATAGGCATTTAATCAGCTGTGGGATTGTTTCTCAGTGCTGTGCATCCATAATCAGTTGCTTATTGTCGATATAAACGGATTTGGTAAGTAAATGTGAGGAAATTATCTGACTTTTGGAGACATTTACCTGAATTTCAGAGTTAAAGCTAGGTGGAATTCTTCCTTTCCCCTGGCAAAAAGTGCAACAGAAAGCAAACATGCTTTTAGTTGGATTACAGGCATGGTTAGTCATCTAACAGACAGTTTTAATGGAATCAGAAAGACATGCTGGGGAAACACGCTGACCTACATTTCTTTCTTCTTTCTTTCTTTTTTTTTAAACTTTTAAGCAAGTGAAATGTTAATTTTAAAACTCCCCATAAAGTCAGATTTTGCTGAAGGAGCTCATTTTGTACTTAATTTATTTACGCTTCTGCTTGGGGTATGATAGATGGTTTTGGTAAATGAATTTCATCAGGTTGTTTTTGTTTCTGTTAGGAAATTGGGTTACATCTGAGAAATCCATGTTCTTCCCCCTTTCCAGGACAAAGCAATCGGCTTCAAGTTATTGAATGATTTAAGTCCAATCCTCTGAGGGAGGACTTTACAAACCATTTAAAATGACAGACTAACAAAGCGTATTACATTTGTATCGTTTTCAACGCGTTATATTTTTAAACATTTTTCACCTCTAAACTTGTGGGAAGAAGGATTACTGGTGGATAGCATTGCACGTTTTGCATTTGGGATTGTGTTTTCCCATGTTAAGTAGGTCGATACTCCACCATCAGTGTTTTCTTGGAGGCAGAACTCGGTGTATTTAAACCTGGGAAACTCTTACCGTAAAACTTGAGAGCCTGAAAAGAAAGCATTAAATTAAGTAGGAAAACGTAGCAGTGAGGGTGGATTAAAACATGACAAACAGAAATACTAAATGGAATGATACTGGAAGATAAGGGAAAGCTTTTTAGAAACGCTGCAGGCATCACTGCACTCTCTCCTTTAGCAGTGGGCACACGTGCAATTCATCAAATGGCTCAGGGGTGCCAGGTTACTGCCTCTCTGGCACAGAGATGTGCTTTGTTCCCTTGGCAGCAACAGATAGTTTTGGTGACGAGATCACTGCGCGGTTGAAGGAACGGGAGAGGTCATCATTCCTTGACTCACCAGTCGATCCAGAGACACTCTTTTCACCTGCTCTGTCTCCTCCTGTTTCCATCATTAGCAGGTTTCCCGCTGTCAGTCAGCCCCGGTGCAATGGGTGCTGCTGCAAATCCTTTGCTTTTTCCCATCTCTCCCGAAAAAAAGTTCTGGTTTCCTTGTTTTTATTTTAACTCCCAACTAGCTGATTACAGTTTGTGTTATGGAAATAGTAACACAATGTAAGAGAGGTAGAAAAAATGGAAATTGCCAGGAGTTGCAGGAGTTTATGGGGAGTTGTATTACATTTCAGAGAATCCACAAGTTACATGTGCTCTTACAAAACGTAGTGCTTTTACTTGCTTTCATATGTTGTGAACTTTTAGAGGATGTCCCAGTGGCAGAGTAAAGATTGAAATTTATTTTTTAGAGTTTTAAAAATTAAGTATAAGATACTAATTTTGGCTAATGCACAAGAGTTTTTTCTATATCTCAAGAAGACTGAAATTGGCATTGCACGGGTTTTAGCCATTTTGTAACCTAGAGGCATCAGTGGAGGAGGCACCAGCCCAGGAAGAACAGTCAGCAGTAAGTGAACGTCCTTATGTGGATGAGCTGCTGCACCTTGCGTGTTCAGCATCCCTGACTGCACCGTAGCTGTGTGAGCTGCTCCTTACATACAAGGACTGTCTTCCCCCTGTTTTTCTTGCCATAGCGCTTCTTCTAGGTGACCCATGACATGGTTTGTTTTGATTCTAGTGGAGAGACAATGGAGAAGAGCCACTCAAAAAAGTGTCACCTCTGAAATTTCATCAAGGTGGGTTTTTTCTGATACAGAAGAATCGTTGATACTGGAAGATGGAGCATTAGATCTAGTGAAGCTTGAGTTGCTCTCTGACGATATTAGTCTGCCTCTGTTGGGCAGGGAGCAAGCCAGGGCTCTTGCGTTTCAAATTAGATGTCTCATGAAGATGGGTGTGGAAGTCCACAAATTGGAAAATAATTTTAAATTGAAAAGGAGTGCAAATAATTAAAAAATAGAACAAAAAAAGGCAAGAGGATAGTTGTTACTAAGAAAAAGAAACCCCCTTATATTCAACCCTCTCCTATAACACAGTGAAAAGTACACAGGGAGAGAAGAGGATAAGCAGAAATATTTTGTTCCTTTAATTCTGCAGAAGGCTTAAATCCTGCTTGTCCGAAAGAGAGAATCAAGGCTTGGCAAATTTTCCCATTGTTTTCTAAGTTACAGCTATTTCACATGTTTATTAGGAACATTTTTCCTGCTAGAATTTAAGCATGGCAAGGTGTGAACATATATAAAACCATACAGACACATCAGCTGTCTTCCACAGGGTATGCAGTATTAAGCCCCATGAGTTTTGGGATCTTCTTTCTTGTCTGGGGGGACGAGGTGGGGAGATAACCCTATGGTAAATGGGCCTTGCAGTAATGGAGGAGGAACATTTAAAAATATTCCCTAGAAACCAGGGTGTGGGAAGAATAAGGCAATTAAGAGGAATCACTAGATATCCTGTCTTAACAGTTTATTATATATATTTTTAATGAGTATTTAATCTCTAATGCTGTGTGATGGATTAGAAAAGGAGGGGAGTCAGGCTTCTTTCTGTGCATACTTTTATTTTTCCCCTTCATTGAACATTTTCTCTGGGCAAATTGTTTAACTTGAGCTGGTTGGAGGTGTTCCAGCACAACAGAGCTTTGCTGAAAAATAACACTGGGTTGAATCCCAAAATGCAGAGTTGTCAGCATTGTGTTGTGTTCGGATTTGCAAAATCTCAGGCTGAGTTACAAGGGGGACTGGGAAGGGTCCTTGTCGGTTCTTGTCCTCCACGCTGTGCGTCCCAGGCCCTGGCGGACTTGCCTGCGCCGTGTCTGCCGCGTGGCCTGGGGCTCTGGGGCAGTCCTGCAGCTTGTTGGGGAGGTGGATGTTCATCCGCTCTTTCAGGAACTGAATAAAGCTCTGCTTTTGGAAATCTGAGTTTTCAGCCAGTGCTTCCCATGGGGGTTGTAGCCCAGGAACAATATCCCGAGGACATCATAAAAAGCCTTCTGTAAGTGTGTCTTGCATCAGGCACTTGCCACAGTCTTGGAGAAGACCATCCTAGCTGGAAGGAGGTACTGAACCTGTGTGTGATGAGTTCAGGGCCCAGTCCCGCACTGCTGAAGGACATGAAAGATTTGTCATCGGCATCAGTGAGATAAGACGGGGGTAGAAACCACTAGTAATGCCAGTTAATCCTATGCTGGGTAGTCGTTTGTAATGTCAACTGGGGACCGCCACCTTCATTTAGTTAAGGACCAGCTGTGTGTTGAATTCAGACTCTCTGCCCAGCCCTTGGCTTCCCTTTCAGACGTCATCTCACGTCCAAGTTGCATCCTTTGTTTTCAGAGAGAAGTCTGGGAAAACTAGGTCAGTTTATCCAAGTAGAAATTATTATTTTATTGAGTTAACTCTGTGATGACCTGCTGCCTGTTTGCCTTCTCAAAATGAACTCCCTTGTGTGCAGTAAGTCTTGCGCTGGAAGTTGCAGAGGCCTCAGTAATCACTTTGATTTCAAATCAACAATAAAAAGGCTGCTTTTTTTAGTATCTGGATGTTTTCTGGAAACAAGTGTCTGTCTGCTTTGCTCCTTGTGTGATCGCTATATCAGGCTGATCTGGTGTACTGTGAAAACACTTAATGTAAAAAGGTTATGTGCTGGCTTTACTGGGGTTATTTAAAAGATCTTATGGAGAAATCAGGATTTGATGCTGCTTGACCCTGTCTGGCAGAATTAAGCTCTTTAAGCCAGTCCTGTAGTTACTAGCACGCCTTCTTTTTTAAATAATCTGGTCCTCTTACTCCTGCTATTTCACAACTTAAGTCCCAGACAAGAAAGCAATTTTTTTTTTTTTTTTTAATGAAAGAGTACTTGGAATGTATTTTAAAGAACTTCTTTGGCATTGTACATAAAAGATAAAATATATCAAAATAGACAGTCTGATAATTAGGTGCAGGCTTGTGGAGTGATTCATGTCATAACATGAGTGCTGAAACAGCTGAGGTTGCTGCAGGTGTGTTAAGGGAACTCGACCCCGTAATGCCATGATACTTCTGCCGCTACATAAAGCAGGAGTACAGATGTCGGAGAGCCTGCATTAATAGATGAAAAGCAGTATTTCTGCATGTGAATTATGGATGGAGCAGTATTTATGAAACACACAAGCAACAGCCTTTGTCTCCCAGCTACTTTTTGCTTTGAAGAGTTGCATGAAAGCCTCCTGCTATCCCGGGCGTGAGCTGGGGCTTCGACTGCTGCAGGTTAAGCCCCGCTGGGGCTCAGCGCCAAGTTACGCCGTGCACGGGCAGAAAGGGACGTCCTGCCCACAGAAAAACCTGGGAGACAGAGGCATTTGAAGTGCCTCAGCTTGCCGGTGTGGCTTTTCGGGGTGGGCAGTGAGACACTAAAGCTGAAAGTGAATAAACTTGTTTAGCTCCATCAGCCGCCAGCTTCAGTGGGGCTTTTATGGGAATCCAGTGACGTTGGCAGCCCGGCGCTCCCGGAGCCTGCTGGCTGGCTCAGCTTGGCCTTCCCGAAATCCTGCAAATGGAAAGAAAAACAAGTCCCCTGACCTCACTTCTTTCTGTCTCCTTAGGTTACAGTTTCTGAAAAAAGGACGATGTAATCTTAAAAAAAAGAAAAATGTACCCCACCCCAACAACAAATTTGCAGATTGTTTATTGTGATTGCTCAGCTTTTGGAAAGGGAGAGGAAGTAAACAACACACTAAAATGCAGTGAGATGCAATAGTATTGTTTGAGCATGTTATTTTACCATTTGATGAAACCTTTCTTTTAGTACTATGGCAAAACAGTTCTAATGACGGGCACTGTTAATCAAAAAATCTGTCCCAGCTGCAGACCAAGCCCACCAGCAGATGCAGATGCATGCCCACCAGCTGCGTTGGACCGCACATTGATATGAGGCTTAAACAGTAAATTTTTTGGCTGATCTTCCAGTGCTTTTAGGTCCACCTGGTTAAGTAATACAGTTCTTCCCTTCTCTTGCTGCTGGGCTGCCTCTCCTGGTGGAGCGGGTCATTCTGTGGCAGCTCCAGCTGGCCAGGAGGGGAGCCCGGGAAGGGAGGTTGAGCATGGCTGTGGAGCTGCATGCTCCATGTCCCCCCGCCCACTGCTTCGGGGGCCAGCCCCGGCACCTTGGGAGCTGGAAATAACCTCCTGATCTTCATTTTATTTGTTTTTATTTTTTTAGTGGTAGGAATATCGACAAGCCTTTGTCCTTAGGAAGGAATTTGTATAAGTTCATAATGGTATGTTTTCCATGTTAGCTTCAGAGGAATGGGTAAATAGTAACTGAGCCATTTCTTTGCCTTTATTATCCCTGGCCTAGTGGGAGGCCAGGGCTGCAAGCTGCTGAGGCTGTAACGCAGGCTAACGCTGCGATTCAAGACTACGGCTCCCCTTCTTAAAACGCACTGGGAACAACTGTTTCTCCGCCTTCATGAGCTCAATTTACGGTTGCGGGAGGCAATGTGTTCTTTGTGCTTGACGAAGTACACCGCGCACGCAAGCCTCTTCAGATGTGTTGTCAGTTGGCAGCTCTCTCGCTAGATGCACCTTTACACAATTGCACAAGGCACCAGGAGGTACGAATGTGAAATTTAGCCTTGGGGGCAAAACAAAGAAATGAAACTTAGGTATGAATGCGGTGTTATCCATCTGCAGATACAGATATTAGACCTGATCTCCCACTACGCTACTGTAGTTTTACACTAATAGGACTCTGCTGCAATCGGTGGAGTAGCACCACTGCAAGACAAAACCAGCAGCGGCGATAAGTTGGGGCTGTTATTTTTAATTCTGGTAAATAACATAGGATTGAACCCTGTTTGGGGAAAGCCAAACTGCATTCACTGCATACAGCCAGCCATAATAAAAGGGAGAAATGCAGGTGGCACGCCGTCTTGGTATTGCTCCTGAACGTCTGCCCTTCCTTCCGGGGAGCCATTGCCCTGGGTACTGAGTGGCCGCGTGTGAAGGGGTCTTCCAGCTCACCTCCTGTTTTTTGTAGCCTTTTCATTTGCTGTCCCGTAAAGTCAGTTTTACCATATGTAATCAGAATTTGTCCCGTAGCTGAGACTCATTCATTACATTGAATGAATGTGCTTATTATGGAAAGTTGTTTTGTTGAAGGAGTCTGTTAATGGCATTGTCAGGAAAGAGGTTGCAATTTGTCATGGTAGGTAGCTTTCCAGTTAAGTAAAAAGCAAGTCATGTTCTTTTCCTCTGTGCATGTTAGGATGAGAAATAAAATAGCCGTGGCAGGTTGAAGTATACGAAGTGCTACAGTCAGGCCAGGCAGCGGGCAGGAATACAGTGCAGCGTCTGGTCTTAGTTTACAGCCGTGCACCTCCCTGGCCATCAGCGGTCCTGGATAATGCCCAACAAATTGAATTGATGACTTTGGATAACCCCAGCTTCTCCCGGTTGCGAGGCATCGTACTACCATGACTGTCTCCTAAGAGAAATTAATGTAATATCTGTAGATGAGTAGACTGATTTACCTTTTGGTGACCCTGGAGAGAAAGGTCAGGTTCAGGATATTTTTACCTGTAATTGGTTATCCATAAAGAGTTAGTGTACCAGGCTTCAAGATCGTAGCTCAAAAGGGCAGTTGCTTTGAGAAGGTAGCTCGAAAGGGCACTTGAACAGCTGAAATCAGATGAGACAGATTTAATGGCCTCTTAGTGATTTCTGACTGAAAGTTCAGAGTTTGAAATTTAGGGATGTTTTCTTTACCCAGCCTATGGTAAAACAAATGCACTATAGCTTAATAGAAATTTAATTTCAGGCTGAGTATTTAGAAGTGGTTTTCAACTGCTGTATATGCACTCGGTCACTTCAGCTGTAAGGAAGAGAAAGAATAATCACATTGTGTTTGTGGTCTTCTGTATTTTTAGCTAATGTGTTAAGACACTGCAATTCTAGAAAAGCCGTCCTCGTGTTCCCCAGAGTCTTTCGGTTTAACCAGCTATATGAAGAATTTTATCTAGACTGCCACAGAAGTTACTAGTAAATCCACAGGGATTTTGGCAGCCAAAGCAGGAGATAGTAAGCACAATACTTTGCTTCCCTGAGGGTTTTAGTTTCATGGGGATTCTGCTGTAGGCTGGCGCTTCACAGTGGGTTACCCACAGAAGGCCTGTGAGTTTGGGAAACCTGCCCAGATGGAGTGATTGATTCCCAAAGCTCCTTCCCATTCCTGCACTGAGCAGGGAAAGGGACTGGCAATATCCACTGGGTAACGCTATTACTCTGCAAACCTGTTGTAGGTCTTAAGAAAAATTGTGGGTTTTACATTTAGAGTAAGGAGGTGACTGATTTCATGCAGAATACTGAGAGAGATGGGGCAGGGCGTGAACAAGGAGGGAATGACAGATGTGTAGATTAATTCAACAGCAGCACAAGATGCACAGGGACGTGGTGGGACCTGCCTATGGAGATGCTCCATCTCACAGATGGGAATTTCTGGCTATATTAAGTAACTTGAGGTGATGCCTATGTGAAATACAGATGGAAATATATCAGTGAGTAAATTTTGTCTTAGTCAATGGGTATGGCTAGGCTATGCAGATATGCTGGTGGGCCTTCATGAGAAACGTTAGTGATTTATTCTGCCTGCAACGGTTAATGCTAACAACCTTCAGTAGCTCTTTAAGTGTCCGCTTCTGAGAGTATGTGGATTATCCTATTTCACACTGGCAATTAGTTGATGATATTAAAGCACTTTGAAAATGGAAATCGCAGGGCAAATGCTATTTAAACAGTTTATTGTTAAATGTATAATCGCATCTCTCCGCCTACTTTGATTGCAATACGTAGGGAAATGGTAAGAGAGACCAAGGAGTCTGCTTTTGGTTCAGCCCCTGGTACAGCTGCTGTGCCCTGTACACCCTGGCTCTGACCCAGCTGCTCCTCTTGCTGTCTCTCCTGCCTGCGCACACCCGCACGCTGCAAACCACTTTTTCTTCTAGCTTTATTCCACTTGTTTGCTGTCTTTCTGTTTTTCCAACTTCTTAATTTCTCATTTGTTCTTAGGACCTGTTTGGGGGGGGGTGGTGGTGGTGGTGGTGTTTTCATTTGTATTTCTGGAGTCCAGATTTTTATTCTTTGAGCAGTTGCTATTGTGTTCGGCATGTTCTGCAGAACTTGAACCAGTCCTGAAATACTATAGTTGATATAAAGGTGGGCATTAACGGGTATGTTCATAGACCTGGAAACAGTTTACAGTCTTTTGGATTTTTTTTTTTCCTGCTGAAGCATTTTATGAAGCCTTCTGCAACATTCAAGGCAAATCTGCCTTTAGAACCAGGTTTTTTCCTGCAGCTGTGGTTTCAGGTCTTGGATTGGCAGTTCTAGATATCCAAAGTATGATAGCTGGTTTTTTTGCTTCTGGATGTCTTAAAATCAAAAAGAGAGAAAAAAAAATCTTTTCTCTTAAATGATAGTAAAGTGAAATAATAAAAATAATATTTTTAAATAAATTTTTAAAAAGAATACCAAAGCCATACCTTTTAGCTGTCTTCAAGGAGCATTTTTCTCAGCCTGTTGTTCTGCATTGACTTGCCAATTCTGGTCCTACGTCTGAGTTCAGTTAGTATTGTTTTTCTTCAAGGGACTAGAAACTCCTTTTTTGCTCGTTCCATCTACTAATATTTCAGAGATGTGACAATAGCAGGTGCCAAATTTCATGTCAAAAGTAAAATTTTCAGGCTGATGGAATCCTTGAAACCACAGATCAAGTTTCAGGCCAGTTAAATAAAGCTGTAGAGCGTCCATTTGTATCATTCACTCATATAATGAAACCTGTTCTTATAACTCAGTTCTTGATATATTAACCCTGCAGTTATCCTCATACATAAATGGGAGATGTGTTGCTTTCGTCGGTTATAATAGGATATAACCATATAAATCCCCTGTGCATGAATGGAAAAAATAGAGGCCCTTAGGCTATAGGTATCAAAGGTCTCCGCTATACTTACAATAGCCTAATAAGGTTATTTTGGAGGCATAGGTAATTACTCATGGACCCCCTATAGCTAGTGATTCATTGTTCACTACTGAAACATTTCTAAATGAATTATGTTTTAAACAAGCAAATCCTTGGCCTTCTCTTTTATGGGGGGGGGGGGGGGGGGAGAACTGGAGGGACACAAAATTCCACCATTTTCTGCGTTAAAATACACTGCTCGCTAGTTAAAAGGTCCCTGGTATTTGAACCAATTGAAATGTACTGTCGTGCTTCTTGCTGTTTTGATTCCATGAATGTGTATTTCTGAATTTCACGTTTTGATGAAAATATTATTGTTGTCATTAATTTGATATTTAGAAAAGACTGTGGATACAAGAGCTCAGTGCAATGAATAAAACAGTTGGAGTTAACTGTCCCTGGGGATAGAATCAATCACTTTTGTAGAAGAGGGTGACATTTAGAAAAGAAACTCAGAAGAAAATGTCATGCTTAAAAAATTAGATTTAAACGCACTACCTCCTGATTGATTTTTATTACACTCAGATGGATACACTGATTGATTATCAGCCTTACAAATGTTTAGTACCTTTCTCACTTCTCTAATAATCAGAATAATCTAATTTTCAATGTCATTTAAGTTACCGTACTCAAGGTTATAATAGATCATATTTCTAATAAAACATAGCAATTATGTAATGAATAATACAAAGCTGCAAGGCAGAGTTCAGATTCACCCTTGTCAAAAAAAAAAAAAAACCAAAAACCCCAAAAAAACAACAACAACAAAAACAAACAAACAAACAAAAAACCACCAGTGGCTGGAAGAGCCAGCATACGTGAAGGCAGCTTACGGGACGATGTCCCCTGGATTTGTGGTGTTTTCCCCCGTTGTTGGACTGAGGCTCCTGGAGCGCTGGTTGGGGCGTGTTTGCCGTAGCTGAACATTATTTCTCAATAGGAAACCAGGGGCGGGCTTGAATTCTGTAATATGTGTGCTCGCTCTGTGCCTGGGGAAAAATGACAGCGTGCCAGGTGCTTATGAAATTTCTTCCATGATTGTTTCTCCGTGCTCCATGTTGATTTTGATACGTGTCTGTAGAGAGGTACTATCTCACTTAATTCGAGATGTTTTCTTGTGGCAATTGTACCTGACAGCGGACATGGTTGATTTCTCCGAATCAGCTACAAAAGACGCAGTTTTCAATGTGTTTCAGTTTTGCACTTGAAGCCCCTTACATGACTGTGTACTTGTTATTGGCTTTGCCCAGTAGAGAGTAGAGAGTTTTGTATTTGAAACGTGGTTTGCCTCCAATCGTTCTCCGTATGTCAAAGCTCAGTTTTGGCATGGGAATTTGTTTTAAGATAGTTTCCCCTTCTTTTTAAAGACTGAGCAGTTTTGCCTAAAAGAAAACATTATTTCATCTGGAAATCACCACCTAGGAAAACCAATTATTTATAACTACCTGGCGTTCTACTTTTTGTATTTTAATGTATGTTTGGCTTGCGATTGCATTGCTGTTAAAACATGAACAGGAGTCTTACCATTCTGAATTGATGGCGTGTCAGCACCATTGTCAAGCATGATCGTGTCGCTTTCGAGATGGTTATTTTCTTCCTTTTCTTACACTGGAGATGGGAAAACCAACCTCCTTGAGGTCCCTCATCTCTGTGCCTGCTTCCGCCAGCTCCCAGGTGATGTGCAGCTGGGTGCTGGCTTTGTCCATGGGGTCAGAGAGCCTGGTTCATTAGCAGCAGCATCGGGGGCACTAAGTCTCCCTTGGTTCAAGGTTTTCCAAGGTGACTCTTGTGAAAGACGTCCTTATGGACTGACGTTCGTTACCATGAGCCCAGTTTATTGAAGGGTGATAGGGAGAAGGGTGACACATGGTATGTGTGGGGCATTTATCCTGATGGATCAAACTTGGCAGTGGCAATAGGTAAGCGTTTTGCACATTTGACTGAAGTTGTCCACAGCTGCTAACTTTTGCCAGAACTAGAAATTTTTAGCAGCTGCCACTGGAATTGGAGAAGTCGGAGTGTAAAGGAGTTGTGCAAGACCTTCCACCTTAGCAAGCAGCTTGGTGCTCCTGGAAGCCCTGGGTGCAGTGCTGAGCATCGACCCCACCACCCGCGTGTGGCACCATTTGCCTGTGGTGTCGGGCAGCCTAGGCTGCCTGGCGTTCGGCAAGGGATAGATGGCTTCCCAAGGTGCCAGAGAGCAGGCGGGAGAGCGAGCCTTTGCCCAGGGGAGAGTTGGCAGGTGTGCGGCAGTCCTGCCTCAGCTCACCTCCGATTTCTCTTCTCATCAGAGTTCGCAATCAAAAGGAGTCTTTTTGAAAGCCGACCTTGCGCCCAGCGCTGTGCAATTACTGACTTGCTCTGTGTGCTTTACGGTGCTTTTGAGATTTGTTAGCTTAACAAGTAACTTCCAAAATATTTAATGACAAGAGAAGTGTGGTTTTACAGGAATGCAAACTAACTGGAAACACTAGTAGTTGTTGCTACAGGAACAAAACCAGTTAACTAGTACACAAAGCTCTTCAAAGGTCACGGGGATCTCCGAGAGGCAAAACTGCAATGATAGCATTTAAAGTCATGAATTTATAGCTGATTAATCGTTATGATATCTGAAAGGTGCTGTCTAACTATCTTCTGGGCATCTGGTGAAGCAAAGGTTATGCAAGTAATTGGCAATACTGTGTTGCGAGCTGCAGGTTCTTCTCCCCTGGACAGGTTTGTGCCACCTTTGACAAAGGGGAGTATGAACACTCACTATTCCATAATTTTACCTGATTATCTAGAAACTGCCTAAATCTCTTGGGCTGGATCTCAGACTCTTCTTAGGCCAAGCAGTGACTTAAGTTTGGTGGACCTGAGGGGCTTGCGTTTAAGACTGGACGATTCCCAGCATTACAACATGCTTGAAGTGATCCCGCTCAAGCAGGCGAATTGCTGTGTGGTTGCTACATGAGAGCGCTGGGGTCCTCCGAGAGAAGCTGTTTGTGTCTTTCCTATACTTAGTTTCATCTACAGCGGGCCCTGCTTTTCTTGAAAAATGCCTCCTTCCCTTCTGCAGCTTTCCTGTCCTGCCCGTTGCTTCAAGTGGAAGAGGAAAAATGTGTCTGAGGCTAAGGAAAGCAGTGGCAAACTCAGGGTGAGGAGAACAGACTGGATGGTACAAGAGATGATGTTCAGCTGCTCTACCATGAGATTAGGGGGATGAATGTTTGAGGGTAGGGGCTCGTCCTTAAAGCTAAGGCAACAGAAAGTGCCTTCTCTAGCTTACGAACGCTGCCGCGGCTGCCTGGAGGTTTCTGGGTGTGGAAGTGCAAGTCCTGGCGTGTGTGTCGAGGGGACAGGGAAGCTGTCACGGGAAGATGAATCGGAGCAGACGTGCTCAGGCGTGGGCGTGCATCGCTCAGCCGTCCGAGCAGCGCCGAGACTCGCGCGGACGTGGCTTCCTCACATACCAAGATACACCTCTTTTCTTCCTCTTCCCCCACCACCACCTTATCTGTTTTTTTAGTTTTTTAACTTCCAGTATTTCTCACAGGGCAAGAGAGCTTCCATACTGTCCCCTGTCGGGAGCTCTTAAATAATGCAGCCATTGAGTCAGAATTTAGTGCGCAAGTAATGAAATTCATAACTGGAGTTTTCTATGGTTGCATTAACTATGACACAGATTCATCACTGCCGTATCATCATTAAAAGGCAGTGGAATTGCATCGGGGATTGATGTGATCATATGCATGTAAAGATCAAGATACAAAAAGGTGTGATTTATGTAATATAAGCATAAGCTGTAATCCAAAACCCTTCCTACATGCGGTGTGACAGTTCCTCTTCCCAGAGCAGTGATGGCTTTTAAATTTACTGGGTAAATGCGTGTGTTTATATGTTTTTATTTAACTCTTTTAAACATAGTGTTGTCTTAATCTTTTTCTCTCTTTTTTTTGCGTTGAATTATAGTTGTAGTTGAATCTGCATAATAGCTCAACATTATTGAAATTCTTTATATTTTTTGGAGCCTGGGTGTTATAGGTCAGCACTTTATTGTGTTATCTTACAAGGAATATAGAAACACTGCCACGTCTGATGTAGCCTTCGCGAAGACAAATGTAGGAAATATAAAAAGTATACATAAAGCAAGAAGATAAATGTTATTCAGGTTTTATCATTATTACAAAGGCTATCGGAATCGTAGAAAAAAGGTAACAGTGAACAAAAACTGTTCTTAGTTTTCAGGATGTGTTAATGATCCCCTTCCTACCCTTCAGCGATTTGCGCCCGAAAAGAAAGAGGACAGAGCCGGGCCGGTTTGGTGATGTGGATTGACCAGCAGCTGTGTCTCTGGTGGCCTTTGGAGGGGAAGGGACTTCAGGTACAGCTGCAGAGGGGCTGTGCTGGTGTAGCACGGGAGCGGTGGCGCGGTTCCTGCTGGGGTTATCTCCTGGTCCCTGGGAGCTCTTGGCAGCTGCTCCGAAGCCTGGCCTAAATAACGCGTTTGTCTTCCAGAAGGAGTTCAAAGCTATTGAGATAAGTAGTTGCTGAGGCCGCCTGTTTGGCAAATTTGTCAATCAGCTCGTAGAACTATAAGTAAGTGGGGTTTTATTACAAAGGCTTATTGCTCTTTGCGGTCGTGTAGGAGTTTACATAATTTTCTAGGGAGCTCTTTTATCTCCCAAGTACAGCGGTGATTAGGATTTACTTTTGGAGTGTGGTAGCAGTTTGGAGCGCTCGAGACGTACGTGTCGGTCCTGTATGTTTTTCAATGCAAGAGACCGTACTTGCGCTCTGCCCTGCGGTCCAGCGAACAAATCAGGGCATTGGCTTTAGGGGCATATCTGTAAAAGGAAGGGGGGGATCCAACCCCCCTGCCTAAACCTGACTACACTGGTAGCACTGAACCTTCACAAGAAGGTAACTTTTCTGTCCACCTTTCTTGGCCTTCTTTGAGTCTCTGTTACTCCAGACACCAGAATTGATGGTGTTTGAGGTTAGGCTTTAATCTGGTGGGGTGCTCAGCATCCCAGCCCCGATCCAGCAAAGCATATAATTGACTTCAGTGCGGGTCTGTTCACACAGTTAAAGTCAAGTTCATCCTTAAAATATCTGCTGGATCGTTTGCAACAATATTCACTGTATCTACCCCTTGTTTTCTGTTACACATTACGTTATTTCTGTAGATGCCCCTGACTCTGCTGCTTTTCCACCCCACCATTTTCCCATGTCACACTCAATTTTCACTCAAAAATGACACCCAGAGGAAAATGAATCCAACTGTGTGTGTCATTTGTTCTTGAACAGATGCTGTAGGTGAGACTGGATTGAAAGCTCCTTTTCCTCCTGAACCACCTTCTGCTCTTTGTGATCATTTGTGGTTCACAGGCATGTAGGAAGCAACCACAGAAGACATGGAGATGGGCCTGGGGAACCCATGGGGGAAAAGAGCTAGCATGGAGGTGGCTCTGGGCATCTGGCCGTTTTGCTGTGCTTCTCTCCCTACGGCACAGATAGATGCGCCTTCTGGGGCAGGACAGTACAAAGGAGAATCAGCAGATCTTTGGCCATCCAAAATCCTCAGCCATCCTCACGTGTGCCAAACCCACCAGCCGTACCCTCAGAGTTCAGGCCACTGGTTTAAATATCATGAGGTTTTGAACACCGGTGAATGTTAGGATCGGTTTTTATTTGTCCAGTAGCATTTAGTCTTCGGGGTGTTTAATATTGACACGGAGTCTTTGGGGAGAGGGATTGATTTTGTTTGGCTTTGTTGTAAAGCCTTACACATCTGGTTACGCTTAAGACGTTAGCTTTAGCAAACAACAAGCCTCTTGATAAAATTCACAAGTACTGGCAATACTGCGGACGTAGACTTATCTTCTGGGCATGTTTTGTAAAATTAAGCTATTTTCATTAAAAGAACAAAGAGTAGCATGGTGATGGAGCAGCTGTCATATTTTATTACAAAACACAAATATGTGGGAAATCAATTACAGCACGAGTGCCGCACAGTGCATATTTCCAGTAATCCCCCATGGCCGGGGGAAGGTAGAAGGCTGATCTGAGCACAGGAGCAGATGGCAAGCAACTTTAGATAGCTTCACTGCCATTTTTACTCTTTCAAGTGTTTGTGCGTCTCCTTTGATCTTCAGATCTTGAGTTTAATGTGTTTCATCTTCTTTCATTTACTGTTTTCAAATTTAACTTTCCCTTTAAATAACTTTTGCGTGGTGGAGTTTGTATTAGTATGGGTTTTGTTATCTTCCATACTGTGAAATTTAAGAGAGAGAGTTGCTATCTTTCTTTAGTGTTGTTCACATCCAATAAGATACCGACTGCATGACTGCAGAGGACTTCGCCATTCACCATGCACAGCTGTAATGATACAATGAAAAAATCCCACCTCACAAAGTTACTGAGACACTTAAATGCATGTGAAGTTGCAGGAGACTTTCTTGGAAGGTAGATACTACAGGATTGTGATGGCACATCCACAACAAGCACCTATGGAAGTTTGGTTTCATCATTATCCCATTAAGTTTAGTTCTTACAGTTGAGTAATTAAGCTTGCGTTAGTTTTCTCTGTGCATGTAACGTTTTTATCTCCACTTAAAATAATATATGTTTAAAATAAAAGCATTTTGCAGTGTTTTGAAGTAGAGCAGCAAGAGCAACATCGGGTGATCTGAATAACCACACGTGATCTGTGTCTCTGCTTTTTCTATAGCTGTCAGAAATGATAGGAACAAAAAGAAGAAGGAACCTTCAAAGCAGGAGTCCACAGAAAATTATGAAATGACAGCAGAGTTGGATGATCTCACTGAGAAGATCCGAAAAGCTCACCAGGAAACCTTCCCTTCACTCTGCCAGCTGGGAAAATACACTACGGTAAGTGTGGTTTGTGACACATACGTTCTGGGTATGTCTGGATTATGTGAGTTTTGCATTGGAGGCTTCAGATGTTTTAAATAGATGCAGGAGTAGATGCACCCCTTGCACCTCCTTAGTCATGAAAAAACGCAGGTACGCGTGCAAATACGTGCTGAAGAAGAGAAATTGCACTTAACTGTAAGCATTACTTAGCGGTATCGTGAGAGACTGTCTGAAGGATTAATCCAGCCAAGAGACAAGCTTGGAGTCCCTGAGTCAACTACATGCCATCATTCATTAGAAATTTGTTGGCTCCCAAAGATGTGATCTCCGCTTGTGCGTCAGTGGATTACAACTTTGCAGGTGTAGAGAGTTCTTAAATGCTGCTGGATTGCTGGTGACAGTCCCAAAGCTACCAAGGTCAAGGAAAATATGAAATGTCTAAATAAACCGGTTTCCAAAATGCTCGTTTTCAGTTTATTCCTCTCCCAGTCTACCAAAATACCACAAAGGAGGAAACACTTTTGCTGCTTTTAGAAATGAAAAATCAGCCCCCCCCATCAAGAGGTTCGGGACTGTGGGAATTTCTTCAGAGGATGAGTCAGGGAAATAAACCTTTTCTATACATATATCTGTTGCTAAATACAGGGAAGGTCAGTGATATGTATTGATTTCAGAGAGAAAATTCAATGTCGAGTTTGCAAATGCAGTAATAAAACAGATGCTTAAAAATAAATGTTAGGTAATGTTTAGAGTCCTGTTGGTAGAGGAATGACTTTGCTGGTCTGGTCTTGCTGTCAGTTGTAGCAGCACTGGCTGTTACAGAGGGATGTGCAGAAGGTCCTCAAGTAGTTAAGTGTGCGCTCTCGTTGCCGATGCTGGGTGTTCAGGAGCAGCATGGCTGGGGCAAAGAGATGCCTGCCTCACGGTCCTTGTCCTCCACAGTTCCCAAGTTGGAGAGCTGGGACCAAGCCCTAGAGGCCAGGTGAAATACCCCTGTCACTGATTTGCTCTCCGTTTTGTGTAAATGCTCTGCTACTGAAACAAATGTTAAATTTCTCAGAGAGTAATCTGGGCAAATCCCTGTGTGGCATCAATATTCACTGTTTTATGGCATAGTCATCTATTTATAAAGTGCAAGGTTCAAAACTCTCAGGTCTAGGTGTAAGACTTTGTATTTAAGTGTAAGAAAAGCAAGCATACGTGGTGTGGTGTTAGAAAAAAGCGTGTTCTTCATGTTCCCAAAAGTATTTTCACAAACATTTTTCAGATTTAATCTTGAGACCCGCATAAAATGGTTAGTACTGGGGAAGGCGCCTGCCCTCTGCACGCTTCTCTGGTGCTATTCCTGCTCGGGTGAGATGTAGTCAAAACAGTCAGCGTAGGCGTGCTGGTAAATATTGCTGTAGCAGGCAAGTGCAGGCAGACCCCCAGGGACTAGCGCAGCGTGCGAGGCTGGAAGCTCAAAACCAGCCAGCTGGTGACATAACCGAAGGCAAAGCTGGAGACAGGGAGATCCATAGTGTGTCTTTTCAAGGAAATCCCTGGGTTAATGACCTCCACTTCTCCCCGCAGTACATGCGGTTGTGTCCTCATCTTGGAGTGAATAAAAATCTTCCAAACAGGCTCTTGCACTTCTGCAAACATGAGAGCAATTCTGAACAAGCGTGAAAAAATCTTCCCAGTACAAAACCATGAGTTTGTGCCTTGCAGAAGAGGTGATCGCATGTCTGCAGCTGGGACGCATAGCCAGGCTGCTGGCATGAGAGCCATTGCTCTCAGGCTGCCTTGCAAATGGCCTGGCTATCCCAGAATAACACTATATCGGTATACCTCCTGACATGAACGTGTTGGTACGTACTTTTGTGTTACCTCTGAGTTTGAAGAGTGCACTGCAGCTGGTGTGATGGTACTTCGTACTGGTAATTGCCAAAGATCCCGGAGGGTTGAAGGGTAAACCTGGGCACCTATCTGCTTGCATTATGTACTGGATGCTTAAGTATCATTAATATTTTAGCTCTTGAAATGATACAAGTGGATAAAATTGGAGAGGGTCTTGTTGCATATCACACCCACCACTGATGCCTGCATCCTTGGGTTCCTGCTGACCCCCATGGTGAGTTTATGTCCCTGTTGGAATTTCAGAGCCCTTCCTGAGAGCACCTGGATCTAAGTAATGAACGGATGAATCTGGTCTGTCTATGGGTCCCGAGTAACCATGACCTGACCACACTCTCTCTCTGAGGCTGGATATTGGTCATTCATATCTCAAGCCAGATTGGACAGCTTGGGGAAAGAGATTTCTTGGTTTTATTGTTGGTCTGTTGGAAGTCCACAGCAGTTAGCTTGCATGTGGCTGAAGTCCCTGCCACTTTGTCATGGTTTGGTGCTATACAAGTTGCAATAACAAAATTATACTGAAAGAGTTATTTTTGGCTTACCTTGAATCTTTGAGAGTGATACAGCTTCCTTCAACAGCTGTGTCAAAACTAATAGCAGCGGTGCTAAATACTGTCTTCTTGCTGCACTCCCCTAGTCTCTGTGTGAAATGTGGAGTATTTAAATCTCTCATCTAGCTAAAGTCTGGTGACCACCCCAGCTTTTTAGGTAGGAATTCAGTATAACAGCTCAATTTTGTGAATGCTGTTTCTGCCCAGCCTTGGAAGGGACAGAGTACAGCATTCCCCTCGTTGCTTGCACCCAGTGAGAACCTCGGGGATTAAGAATATTCCTCAGTACCGCTGGGGCTGGACTACGGGTCATCTTCATCTCCAGCTGCCCGTCAGCCCAGGAGCGGGAGAGAAGCCTTTCTGCAGTGGCGGAGGATCCAGGAAGATCCAGGAGGTGGAAGGGGTGTGTGTGCTGGTCGGAGGAGCACAGCTTCGGTGCTTGGACACCACCACCAGCTGCTGATAAACGGCAGGGCTCAAGCAATAATCCTTCCTTTTGAGACAGTTGAAATAGAGACCAGAAGTCAAAAAAAAGGAGCGCACAGCCCTTTTTCTAAATGCTGAGTCCAAGGGGAGCTAGAAGCCTACGCCACTCTACTTTTCTTGATAGTAACAAGCTAGTACGGGTGAGATTGCCACCAGTCCTGCTTTTATGCGCAGTTCTACAGGCTAGCAGTCATGAAGCATGGTGTGTTCACACTGCAGAGCATACAGATTGCTTTTGTAACCTTAGAGTTTTTTATTTAATTCTTTAAGCGAGAGGTGAGAACTGAGTGTATTGAATTGATGTGGGTTCACTTGAATTTCATGAGCTTTGCACTGATGGAAGAAACTGTTCTGCAAGCGTGGCCTCGGTGCGCCTTCGGTTACGTGATCGTTCAGACTGATTTAAAACCTGATTTTGTTTGTTGCTAAAAAGAGCAAGGAACTTTAAGTATAAGAGAGTGGAATAAAAGAGACCTTGCAGATATACAGTCATAAAAAAATCTGTTCAGACGTTTGGCTTGCGTATCTGGCTCCTCTCGCTCTTGAGCACTGCAGCCTGCATTTCCCAGGGGGAAAGGTTACGTGGCGATTTTTTTCCCCCATTGTGTATTTTTACCTATTCAGAAATGGTTTTGGAGAAGCATTTTCAATTATGTTTTTTCATATCCATCTGCTCTTTAAAAAGAAGAAGTGTCCCTGTCTGTAATAATTACCACACTTTGCATAGTTAATAAAAGTCTACTTAAAATAATGGGAGAATAGCACTCGTATTAAATTCCCTGGGTCATTTGACTTAACAGTTGCATTTGGTGGGCAGTGGCAAGTATAGTTCTGCCGATGATGAGAATCAGCAAGCTGTTTAAATGTAATGGATTTCAAAAGTCCATCATAAATAGATCTGTTTTATTACTGTCATGCAGGTAAGAGAGAGTGCCTTAGTAATTTCTCTGGAGATGTCATACTTTATAGTATAATTGAGTGTAACTATACTGCTTGTCCCTCGAGACTGGTGTTATTTGTAAGTCTACAGCTGTGTTACATCCAGCCTCGTGATAAAGGGAGGATAAAACAGAAAATAATTTTGACTCTACGGACCCTTGCTGCAGGTTCTCCCAGGTTGCTCTTGGCTGGCTGGAAGCGGAGGGGTTTTGCATCTCAGCAGCATTTTGTCGTTTCTAAGTGCTGGGCTTAGAAGTTACGTGGCTATTGTTCTGTGCTGTTGCAGAGGAATATATCTATGGATAGATAGATATATCTCCTGATGCTGGGACTGAGCAGAGACGTGTGCTCTGGTCCTCGGTGAGCTCGCTGGAGCTGCAGTGCATTGCTGCTTTTACTAAAGAGGCATAGCAAGTGTTCATGATTAGGGCAGAGTGCCCCTGTGAGCCTTGTTTCCTCTGTAAAGTGGATTTTAAAGACGGTAGGGATTCTGCTACTGTGTATGTTTCTGCGAGTACCTCATCCCGTATCATTAATGTGGAGATAGAGCAGCCTGCAATGAAAAAACAAAAATGATGGAAAAAATGGGATCAATTTCTGTGGCAAAAATGGCTGTTTAATTGGATTTCATAGCAAGGTTGGGCTTTTCCACTGATAAAGATGCCACCAGGGTGTATTACGGTATTGTTCCACCATATGTGCACTGGTGGAAAGGCCTGAAAAACATGCAAGGCTGCTCCTGGAAAAGACACCCAAAAAACTGCTTCAGTAAAATATTCAGGAAAAGTCATAGCGTCTGCATCTTTTTCACAGCATGGTTAGAGGAGATCCCCAGGCAAATTTAATCAGAGTTTCTGTTTCTAATGTGCATTTTATTAACCCCCTATTTTACTGTTCAACCTATACATTGATATTGAGTCAGTTTTGGTTTTACATATTCAGAAATGCTGCTAAAAATCTAGCTATTTTCTGTGACGCTTGCAACTACATTCATTACCAAATAAAATGTTAAAAGTCTTTCCATTTGTAGCATCTCAAAGATAATGTGTAAACCACGTTAGCCCCAACGCTGAGGAATCTGGCACCCAGCGTAACAAAACACCCGGTTATTTTGTATGTTATTAACTGCCCCTTCCCTTCAGTTTGCATAATAGTGAGTTAGATTTACATTTGTTAAGACGGCCGTGCATTACTCTTCATAGAAGACATGTCAAACTTCCCGTTGCCGGTACTGCAGCATGATAAAGTAACCTCATATGATACTGATGAAGATTTCGTTCACACTTGCTGGTTTCATGCAACGTCTTTTTTTCCAGATGGATACCCTATTGTAAAATGATTTCCTGCTTTAGGCTCTGCTTTGTGTAGCTCTCCGCTATGCCATCTTTCTATGAACTGGATAAACTGCCTATTAAATTTAATTACAGCCTGAATGACTGCACATCTTGATCTTATTTTTTCTCCAATGTACTGTATTTCACCAAGGTCCTTGAGGATGAAATAAAATAAATCTGAAGGATGCATACTCCAGTAGCTGAAAGAAATGTTTCAAAGGGCATTACAATGACTGTTAACCCATTAGTTTTGGACCATTTTGAAGGCAATTCTTTAGGTTTAGGATTATAAAGACATTTTCTCCTATCTTTTCTTCTGTCATTTAAAAAAAACCAAAACAAAACAGAGCAAGTTCCCAGAATAAAAACTCAAATAGAAATTAGGAAGTTAATTTCTTATCCCTTAAAAAGAGGGGGAGCGGGGAAGAGCACGTATGCACCTTCAAACTGTTCAGCATGATTAGCATTTACTTTTTGTAATAAGGGCCTAATATAAATATTACCAGCTCGAATCCCCACCCTGTTGCAAGCGAGGGTGAATGTCGGGCTGGCGGCACGCTTAGGACCTGTCGGGACTTTCCCCTTCGTGACTGACGGTGGTCGTGGCATCTGCAAAGGCAGCCCCGGGAGGGGGTGACAGAGCATCACAGACAAGCTGAGCTCACCCCACGTCCCCTCGTCAACCTCTTCAGGCCTTGTGTCCTTCCCGTGAACCGAAGAAAGCTGATGGCTTCAGAGGTTTCCAAGGAGGTGGACATCTTCACTATCAGCAGCGATGGTGGCAGGGCCACTAAAGGTGTTTGCTCCAAGAAAGTGTGATCTGTAAATTGGATGCTTTTTGATGGCTATTTATCTGCCATGTCTGTTAGACTTTTAGGTTGAGAGTCCTCTCATTTAACTTTAATTTTAAAGTTAATTTAACATTTTAACTTCAACCAGCTAAGACTAAGGCAGGTAATCACATGGGTTTTGCTTGCAGCTGGGGAGAAAGCCACCACCTGAGGGGATTTTCCCTTACCTGCCTTAAGTACCTATCTGGAGTGGGTGGGCCTTTTTTTGGAGACGCCTCTCTCCTTCTTGGTTAGTCAACAAGCTCAGATGACACGTAGAAGAGAGAAACTCTGCCTTTGGTTTGCTGTCGTTGCAGCTCAGCACCTTTTGCGACTTCAAAACCGGCATATTTTTACAGGTAAAGTTCCTCTTGCAATGAAGAGGAGATCGCCGAGACACTGAAGGCAGTGGCAACACACACTAAATTTGGTGGCTCGTGAAATAGCGGGGGGGACCATTGCGCTGCCTGCATCCCAAACAGCATTGGATCAAATGCTGGCAAAATGGGAACATGCTGCATGCTGGGCAAGGAGGAGAGGGGCTTCGGCTATTTCAGAGCTCCGTCGTTTCTTGTCACCCCACGGGAATCACGGGTGGGTTGGAAATGACTCACCACGTCTCCCCATGCCCCCGTCTTTTGTTGGACTAGTGTCGGATAGATCACAGTAACTTTTGAGTCGGCCGGTTCTTGGCTGTCATGTTTTAACTTTTTCAGGGATTAAGTCGTTATTCTCAGTGTATGAAAACATGAGTTTAATCACAAGCTTAACAGAGATTTGCTACTCATCCTAGCAAATTACGGACTTCTGGATTAAGATACATGCATATATGGAAACAGTCTCCGAAAGATGCAGCTGGAATGTCCTTGTAACACTTCAAACAGTAGGGTATATGCTGGATGCACCATCAAATGAGCACATAGCATTCATCAGCGCACATGGTGTTTTTCCTAACGTTGTGTAAAGAAATGCTCTTTAATTCATGGGAGACTGTAGCTTGAGAAAGCTGTAAAACTCTTGCAGAGCCACAGAGCAGATAAAATAAGTAGAACTAATTTGCTAAGACCTTAAGTATGTGAAACTATGTTCCAAATATTGTGCTGCTTTTTCCAGATGAAGACCCGATATTCTTGTTCCACTGTTCATTTATATTTTCTGGGGCACAACTGTAAATTGTCTCTCTCAATGCACTTATTATATAATGGCAAGGAAGAATAATGATAGTGGCATTTGGAAATGTTTAAGTTCATTTGTATTCCTTGTACAGATGGCCTCTGCAATCGTAAGTAACAGAGAAATATCCAAGGAATTTTCAGGCGATTAATCCAAGTTTAAAACCAGCATCATCCCAACAGCAAGCTGCAGAAAATGCCTGGAATGTTAATAGAAAGTACTTCTGGAAGGAATACGCGGTTGTTGTTTCTTTCCCTTGAAAACCATTTACTGAAAGGGATGTTGGTGATTTATGGTACCTTCTGTCTGTCTTTCCAGAACTCCAGCGCAGATCATCGAGTTCGACTGGACCTTGGGCTTTGGGACAAATTCAGTGAACTTGCAACAAAGTGCATTATTAAAATAGTGGAATTTGCAAAGCGATTGCCAGGCTTCACAAGTCTGACCATTGCAGACCAGATAACTCTACTTAAAGCAGCCTGCCTGGATATACTGGTATGTATTTTTAACATATACTACTAATGTATTTTCTATTGCTCTTTTTACTGTAATTGACAGGGAGAGGGCGTCAAATAGTGCCCCGGCCTTATGGTTGCAAAACTGAACTTACCAGGTAGTCTGGTGCGGTCACGAGTGGACTCCAGCACGTCTACAGACGTGTGTTATATGGGATGAGCATACTTCTGAAAATATGTAGTAAGTCCTTATAGTTTGTGGATTTCAGTATAGTTTCAAGAAGGGCACATTTTGGTATTGTGGCACTAACTCGAAATAGGTGCAATTTTGGAAAAATTTCCTCATTGTTAACGCTGAGGAGAGATCTGATTCTCTTCCCTTCCTCCTTCCTCCTCCCTCCAAAACATAATGCTCTGTATAAAGGACACCTAGAAAGACAGTCCACTGTATAATGTTTTAGGAACATGCTGTACCTGTGGTCATGAGGTAATTTGAGGAACAAGATACAAATCTTCAGCGTGAGGTTTCTGCAGGTTGTAGAGGAGAACCTGGTGCACCTGGAGCCCATCCGGCGCAAGCCTTCGGCATGCAGAACCTCTTCTTTCACCAGTGCTGCAGGCACCTGTGGAAGTGGACACTGTAATGGACTCCGTACAGATTTTAGCTAAATGTCATTTATTTTGAAATAGGCAAGCATACAACCTGCAGCAGGGAACTGTGCAGATAGGCTTGGAGTTTTTCTCCAGACCTTGCCACTGTGTCAAGGCAAGCTGTCTTCCTTCCCTTTGTCTCCGGTTGTTTCTGTCATGCTGACCTTCAGAGGAACCCTCTGGGATCTCAGCATTTCTTTATCAAGACCTTAGAGGTCTTCAGGCTTTTAGTTGCAAATATGCTTCTTATTCTTGGTCGTAGCAATAACTTTCAGTGAAACAGTATTTTCAATGTGTTTTAAAGATATTTTAAATGTTTTCTTCTGAGCACAAACCTTCAGGTCTTCATTGAGCCAAGCATGGCCAAGGAGCCCGTTGTAGGATGGCTACTGTAGATGTATTTTTTGGCATGACACAGGAGTTTAAGCTGGGGAATTTGAAGTTGAAGTAATTAATCTTGGAATTTCTAAAAGTGCATTGCTTCAAACAGGATCATATTGAGGAGGACATTAACTGCTATGACCTTTTCCTCTTGTTTTGTCAAAAGCTGTTTTGAAGAAGCGTATCTAGAGGACATCGATGAATGAGAGAGAGGGGAAGGGATATTGTTCTCCGGCCTATAAAAAAAGGGAAGGTTGAGGTTGCCCTGTTGTGCTCAAGATTCACCTCATTGTCGCTTCGTCCAGGCACTCATTCAGACTTGACCATCTCATCGTTACTATGTGTGGTCCCTCCGCGGGACAGGGCCATTTGTTACCGATTGCACGCCTGTCATCACCAGCTCTGTCCTAATAAGACACAGTTACGTTCCCCTTAACACTGAAAGGCATACAGTAATCGAACTGTGGCGTTGCCTCAAGTGTGTTCTACCAGAGGTATTGGATGGGAACTGCTTTGTGCTTTGCTGTTGTAACCGGTAACAAATGGTTAATATAGAAACTACCCAAAAATGGTGGGGAGGAGTCAGGACATAGCAAGAATCTGCGTGTCCAAACTCTTTATCCCTAAAACTTCAGCCCTTAAGCTGCCAGCCCCCTATTTGTTGCTGCCGTGCCCTGGCTCCGTAGCTGCAGGAAAAAACCATACCCTAATTCTGTAATTGCTCAGGATCCCACGAGCTCCTGGCACTCTTTGTTGGGGTGGGTAGTGGGAGCTTACCCCAGGAGCACGCACAGCCCCTGTGGCACAGGGTCCCCGCAGCAGCTCCGCTCGCTGCTTGCATCGCCAACACTGGCTGGACAATATCAAGTATTTAGGGTAGCCTTTCTGCTAGCGGTTTTATCTGAAGTGCCTAGATAAAGGCACTTCACAGCCTTTGATCAAAGTGACTAAATAAAAGCCTAGTTGCCAAATGAGAAAAAGAATAATGAAGCAGGGGGTAAATGGTGACTTTATTTCAACTAATTAATGGATAGAAAGGCTTGATTCGTTAATACAATTCACTACTTTTGCTTTGTGGACATGTGGCAACCTTCAAGCCCTAGTTACAAACCTTATTGAGACCTGTCATTCCCGATTGCCTGTTCATTTTCTCTCTTATTTTTCACAAAGCCGGAGAAGGTGACACATCCGAGCGAGCAGGGTGTAGCAAGTGCCATAGCGACCCGTAGCAGGGAGGAGCTGACGCTTTTCCAGAAACAGGAGAAGATAAGACATAGTTGCCACGAAGAGTCCTAACTTTCCTGCATGACTTTACACGAGCTTTATGTGACTATTTTATGTGCTGCTTAAAAAGAAAAAGGGATAATTACCACAAGCACAGTAATGCGGAGTGCATGCACTGTCTGTGAAATGCCCATATCCATTAAACCCGCATCACCTGCACATAATCGGAATTGCAGCGCAGCTGTGTATCTTTATTTAAGCTAAATTTCAGTACTGGGAGCAGTGTTTTAATAGTGCGTATTTCCCTACCCCAGCAAGCTAGTTCTCCTAATTATGAGGAGTGTTTCGAATGTTTTGTTTTGTGCATTGAGACACAGAGTGAGCACTGTTCCCCCTCCTGCTGCATGAGCACCCGCTGACAGTGCCCACCCGTGGTCTGCTGTGTGAGCACTGCCCAGCGTGGGTGTGAGCCTCGCCGGTACACACTCATGGTCCTGCTGCTGTGCAATCCCCTGGACGTGTTCCCAGAGCTGCGGCACACGGGAGGAACGGCGTGGGGCTCCCAGCCCAGCCAGGTAGGGTGGCCAGGCTCCCCCCAGCAGCAGGACCCCAGTTCACTGCGCACCCAGCAGCACTGTCTCTGGGCTATGGGGAGTCTTAAGCATTTATAGACCCTGCCAAGGGCTCTGCTCAGTTGGTTCCTGCAGCCGTGGATGCTTAAACACCCCAACAGGCTTACAAAGGGAGTGGTGCCAGGAGCTCAGCAAACTTTATGTACAAACAAACAAAATCTCTGGAAGGGAAATAACATCAAGCCCCGCAAGGCAGCTGAAGGCGCCGATCGAGGATGGTGGAATTTATATCTGCTCTGGTGCCAAAAGTTTCAGGGATAAATACTGCTAAAATTCAGTCAGTAACCCTCGTAAAAGCAAGTGCTTCTGTCTGCTGGTATACTGGGCCGGCAGTGGTCGAGCATCCCCAGCCTCATCGAGCTCTGGAAAAATGAATGTGGAAAGAGCCCAGAGTCCAGCCTGTCTTAAATCCAATGGATAAAACCCTGAGAAGTCCTTGAACACTGATCCTTAACAATGTCATTTTTGCTTTCTGTGTAAAACTCTGTGCGTTAGTGGTAGGAAGGCTTTGGTGTGTGTGGAATAACCCGTGCTGACGGGGTATGGCAGCACCATGGAGGCTTGTTCGTTGTTTCAGAATCACCTGCTTGGGTTTCTCCTCTTGGGAAACCGTCCCAGCCGGCTAAGGCAGCTAGCGTGTAACAACAGCATTTCTTAAAAAAAGCCCAGCTTGCCTTAACAAATCTGTTTAAAACGAGTAACAATTCTATGGTAGCAACAATTTTGGAAATGCGACTTTCTGGATAGTTTTGGTTTTGTGTGACCCATAGGGTTTTTGCGTTGCCGTTTGTAACTGGCTCATAGGAACCCCAGACACTTTAAGATATAAATATTCCTTAAAACAAAGGGTCCTTTAATCATGGGCAAGAACCTTATTTATGGCTGCAAGTGGCATTTAAGAGCAGAGTGACAACTAAAATACTTGGCTTGGTTACAAAATCTAAACAACATTGAGGACATTAGGAGGATGTTTTCTAGACAGCGGTTCAGTTTAAAATGGAGAAAGATACCATGATTTCTTATTTTGAAGTGCTGACATTTCCCATATGTACTTCAGTGAATAGGAGCTTGAAATCAGCTTCACTTTGACACTGGAAGTTTGCCCAAGAAAGGTTTAGCAATATCCATGGCGTTTTGCAGATCTTGATGAAGGATGCAAATTCAAAAAAAAAAAAAAACAAAAAAAAAAAACCCAAAAACATTTCAAATGATCTGTCTCAGATTTTAGTAACAGCGTGTTGTGGGATAATGTCGAAGGAATGCAGGAGAAACCTGAGACCCGATAACTGCAGTCAAGCTAAGTGCATTGCAGAAAACACGGAGTTGAGCTTCAGCTGTGCTAGTGCCCCAGCAGAACTGCTGCAGGCTCCTCCAGTGAACGGCTGGCGCATCGTGTACCTATGAAAGCCTGAAGTCTGCCTTTTGCAAAAAGCCATCCCAGTTGCTGCCTAAGCCTGGAACTCGCTAAATTCCACGGGATCTTTATGTTTTAGTTACAAATTTTGCAAGGCCCCTGCAAGTCTCTTTCTGTGCATGCCCACAGGGGCTCTAGGCTGAGTAACCTCACCCCAAATTCATTCCTGATGAAGATCCAGCCTGGAAGTCGTCTTCTGTGTTAGCCCCGGGTGGGGGGACGGTGATCTGGTAGGTCTTTGCTGAGCACCCCCAAACGGAGTGGGGCTTACAGCACTGGGGAGTGAGCACGGAGAGCTTCGCAGCAGGGGAGCCAGCAGCCTGTTGTATGTCAGGAGACGCGCGTTTGGCCTCTGGGTTGTTTGGGATAACCACTCTGGGGCGCCCCAGTCCCTCTGGGCCAGGAGTCTCGGGGCGGGGCAGTGCTGGCAGCCAGTATCTACACTTGCCCTCGGAGGGAGGTTACGGAGGAACCCTATCTGCCGCCCCTGCTTGGGCAGCTGCCGGGGAGGCTGCAGGCAGCCTTTGGGAAACACCACGGCATTGCCCAATTTCCAAGTCCTGCTCCGCTGATTTGTTGGGCTGGGAGTCCTGAGGGTGCGGAGGGAGGAACTCTTGTTGCTACAGCTTAGCAATTAAAATAGCACCAGAATAAAAGGGGCTGTCTTTCTCCGCAGCTGAGCTAAGGGAAAATCAGTACAACTTAGGAAGTAGAGAGCCTTGTTCCTCCAAAAGTTGGATACCCGATCATTACAGGCCACACACCCTTACTAGAAGGCAGCTACTGTATGTGCAGCCTTCAGATGGGAAGAGCTGCTCTCCAGTTTCTCTTGCATGCCATTAGAGAAGTAAACCAAGTAGCTCTTGGGTTTCTCAATAAATATGCAAAGTTTTCAAACCTTGCTTTTCTTGAAAACAACAAACACTGCATGTTTCTTCTCCTTTCTATACAATCCTTTTAATGATTTAAAAGGATAACCAACAGTGAACTTCAGGAGAGAGAACTGCTGGTGGTTACTGGCAGCTCAGAATATGGTAAACATGCTGTCTCTTACTGACAGGGTGCCACGCTTTATAATGTTAATTTCTGCTAATAATCCTGAAATACATTTTGGCTATTACACAAAACCTTTGGAGTTACCAGCAGCCTTTTAAGATCACTTATATTAGTGAGGAATTTGTGGTCAGTGAAGAATTTGAGTGCTATGCGTTTGTATTTGTGCATCTCTTCGTCATTGATTCAAGTAATTTCAAGAGCTTATTCTAATTCAGGGGTAGGGGAACGATGTGAAACATGCCTGTCCAACCACAAAGAGTCTCAGTGCTTCTATGTATACTACAACGTGAGGTAAGATTATTGCCGAGATAGAAAATAGTTGAAGAGCCTTCTGCAGAAATACGCCCTAGTCTCTTACCAAGGGATTTAAGAAGAGAAATAAAAGCTTCCCTGTAGGTCTTTTACAGGCCATGTCCTCCTCATTCTCCTCCCTGCTTATTTGGAGCAGTGTTGCCAGGGAAAGATAGAAGTGGGAGAACCAAGCCCAGACTGGTCAGCTGCCAAGTGCTGGGGCCTCTGACTCAGAGCTTCGGCAGCTATAGGAATAATTAAAATTTGCCCTGTGCTCACTTATATTCATGTAAATCTTTTTTGTTGAATCTTTAAGACAAAGTAGGATGGCTGTATGGGAAATAAATACAGTCAAGCCCTGAAAAAATACGGCTGTAGTCTTGGCTCCGCTAATCAGATGGACTTCTGCAACATTTTATTTTAGTTTAGGGATAAGCCTTCTCCCACCTCTGATTATTTTAAGCGTTAAGCATTGATATATATCAACAGAAATATGTCAACATGATGGACATCTCTTTTATTTCATCCTTAAGGCAGTATTCTTTAATAGCAGCTGTACAAATGAGCCCGTGTACACGGAGTCTGTCATGGGACATATCCTGGGTTTGCTCTGAGAGGCAAAAGGGTTCACGCACTCACTCTCTCCGGCCGTGCTGCCGCTGCACCTCCGCTGTGACAGCGCTCTTGACGCTGCGGTTACCCCAGAGGCGTTTACTAACAAAATGCAAAGCATCCTCAGTGTTTTATTCATGCATTTTGCATTCCTCTGTGTCCAGTTCGAGGTGTGAATCCCCATCCTCCCCTCGAACACTCTTTCATCTGGGGTCAGTGCTGGGTGGCTGTTGTCACACAAGTTAACTTGCCAAAACCAACACTGGGCTTGCACAGCAGTGGGTGACACCATCAGCAGCGGGAAGATACACTTTGCACCAGGCAGGCAGGGTGTGCACCCTTACCAGCGCTGCCCAGGGCTCAGGATGGGGGAAGCGCCAGAGCCTCAGGGAAGTCTGGAGGCCAACCGACTGGCGGGGAGGTTCGGTGTTACGGCACACAGAAGTAACAGCAACCGTAACAACATGTGCGCTCGCAGCCCAGAAGGCCAACCGTATCCTGGGCTGCATCAAAAGCAGCGTGGCCAGCAGGTCGAGGGAGGTGATTCTGCCCCCTCTACTCTGCTCTGGTGAGACCCCACCTGGAGTACTGCGTCCAGCTCTGGAGCCCTCAGCACAGGAAAGACATGGACCTGTTGGAGTGGGTCCAGAGGAGGGCCACAAAAATGGTCTGAGGGCTGGAGCGCCTCTCCTATGAGGAGAGCTGGGGTTGTTCAGCCTGGAGAAGAGAAGGCTGCGGGGAGACCTTACTGTGGCCTTTCAGTACTTAAAGGGGGCCTACAGGAAAGATGGGGACAGACTTTTTAATAGGGCCTGTTGCGATAGGACAAGGGGTAATGGTTTTAAACTAAAAGAGGGTAGATTTAGACCAGGTATAAGGAAGAAATTTTTTACAATGAGGGTGGTGAAACACTGGAACAGGTTGCCCAGCGAGGTGGTAGGTGCCCCATCCCTAGAAACATTCAAGGTCAGGTTGGATGGGGCTCTGAGCAACCTCATCTAGTTAAAGGTGTCCCTGCTCACTGCAGGGGGTTGGACTAGATGACCTTTAAAGGTCCCTTCCGACCCAAACTATTCTATGATTCTCTGTAAAGAAGAAAAGCTAGGCCAACTCCTCAGGCTGCTGGCCGGGCTGCCGGAAGCCCTGTGCGCTGCCATGTGGAGGTTCAAAGTTTGATAATCCGCTCAGGTGTGAGCTCCCAGACTGGCAAGACAAGCAGTGCTCTGTGGAGACTGTAACTGCAGCTGCTGGGGAGATGGAGGGCTTTGCACCACTCTCTAGGGAGTGTTCACACGAGGGTTGTGTTCACATAGTGGTGTTTTCCTGTCTGCTGTCACAGAAGAAAGGAAGGTACCCCAAAGCACAAGTTACGTTCTGCCTCTTTCACCAGCTCACAGCTGTGCGCACTCACTCACACAAGATACCACAGAGACACCTTGTCCTTACCAAAGACACAACCCAGAGCAGCAATGTCATGTGAAATTGATCTCCAAAATCAATGAAATATGTGTATGTTCGAAGAGGTGAGATATTTTTATGATCTTGCTGGATCAGATCAGCAGTGCAATAGCGTTTTATAATTAGGTGCATATAGCATACTAATTAAAGACCGGTTTATGTGAATATTATGGTAATGTTGGTGACCTAAGTGGTGAGAATTGCATAGAGGTTTTGATTATTTCATAACTAGGGGGAAATTTCTGTTACAAAAAATACCCATAGTCAATCGAGTATATTTATGTTGTACCAGAGAATTTTTGTGCTACTAGAACTGAACAAACGAGTTTGATTTCGGATTGTTTTGACGTGACCGTGTACTGCAGTTCCGTGGGTCGCTTGCCGCATCGAGAAAATGCAACAAAGCTCTCATGGATTGAATTCTTCAGATTTCTTTTTTGGGTTTTTTTTTGTCCTTCCACAGATCCTTAGAATTTGCACAAGATACACACCAGAACAAGACACCATGACCTTTTCAGATGGCCTTACCCTAAACCGAACTCAGATGCACAACGCCGGATTTGGCCCACTGACTGATCTCGTGTTCACGTTTGCCAACCAGCTCCTGCCTTTGGAAATGGATGATACAGAAACAGGTCTCCTTAGTGCCATCTGCTTAATCTGTGGAGGTATCGTACAGCATGAACTCAGATGTGTTTGAAAAGGACAGACACGATAAGATCTTCATTTATGTTTTACTTGGTTTGCTTTTCTGTACTAAAACTTATATAAAATATATATATGTAATATTATTATATATGTTATATAAACCACTTAACACTAAAGGTTTGTTTTCCACTGGTGATAGTTACTGGTTTTATTATTGATACGTTTTTAAATGAATCGAATCATTCTGTCAAGCAACTGATCCTATTATTTGCCTGATGAAGGACTACAGGATATATCCTGCTGCATTTTTTTATAAGTAGTATATGGGTACCTGTATGAATGACCTTGGTTATGGCAAGATGCCCGTTCTGCAGCTTTTATTCATAAATATAATTGCATGCATATGCATGTAGTTACCTTCACACAGAAGTCATTTGTGATAACTTTCTTTAGAAAAAAAATAGATTATACTTCGAAATTAGCATAGTGGCACCGATGACATGATTTGGGGGGGGGGGGGCTGATTAAAACTCAAACATTGTGAAGTAAAATCAGGTAAAATCATGGTTTTAAACCACAAAAAGGCAAGTCTCAGATAATTTCCAAAATCCTCTGTAAATGTCTGTTATTTTAATCACCTAGTCTCTCTTCTCCTTTGCAAAATCTGCACTAGCAACAGAAACACACTTTGTTTAGTTGGGCCATTTTGTTGAAATACAAACTGGGTGCTACTAGAAGAATGTTTAAAAACCAAGAGTCAGTCTTTGTTGACAATGGCCTTTTAGTACAAAATAATTCCAATTTTATGTGTCTCTAACCATAACCCATCAAAAGCATTGATGAGTTCTGAGATGTCATTAATATGTGACTGGTGCATCCTGGTTTATGGGTGACATTTGTTGTCACTCAAGCTAGCACTGCCATCTGCTGATACCTGATGGTAACTCACTTTAGCATTGACACAAAAAATAAATTAGCTGTAATCTCTTTGCATACCTAGGTAGCTTATCAATGACGCATACAAAATCAATTCTGAAAGTGTTTGCAGCAAGGTGTTTTCCCCTTGGAGATTTTCTTCTGTGATTTGGAGTTTGTAAAAAAAAAAAAAAAAAAAAAAAAAAAAAAAAAAAATTTAAAATCATACGAGTGATATGATACTTTTCTACAGATCGCCAGGACCTTGAAGAACCAATGAAAGTGGATAAGCTTCAGGAACCATTGCTTGAAGCACTGAAAATTTATATCCGAAAGAGACGACCCAACAAGCCTCATATGTTCCCAAAGATCTTAATGAAAATCACAGATCTTCGTAGCATCAGTGCAAAAGGTACAGTGTCTCCCAATAATTCAGCAATAGTGTCAGTGTTATGTTTCAGAGGCAACTGGCCTAGAGACCTGGCTTGTTATTTTTTTAATATAGCTAAGAAAGGTCCTTGTGACCTTTCTCTTCCCTTCTTCTTCATGTAACTCCCATGTTTAAATTGGTTCTCCTTTAAACATACATGGTGCTACATTCTTCATGTAACTTACAGTGAAAATAATGTCTTCAGTATAAGTAGGTTAGCAAATGATTAGCATGAACTCTTTGTTAGTCATTTTAAGACAAGCTAAAACGCTGCATTAAACCTTTGTTAATGTTTACAAGGGGGTGCAGGTCAACATGTACTTTGTATCACTAATGGCTTTCAAAAAAGCAAAGTCTGTTTACAGACACCAGAAAACACTTGTGCATCCAAAATTCCCCTAAACTGTGGTCTGACATACCGAAGACTTAGAACTGATTTGATCCAGGATTTTGGAGGTTCAGCACCTCTAATCCAAGCCAACTATGCTTACACATGGATCAATTTTGTTCTAGCACTTTGTGTAGTCTTGTACGTGATTGATTGATCACGTGAAATGCAGAGTCTAAGCGCTATCACGTAAATTCTCTAAAGCACGGGTATAGCTGAATGTTTTCGTTTCATCAGAGGGGTTCCCCACTTAGTGCTTTGTCCCTCGATGCGTACAGCCCGAGAGGGGAGGCTGGGCAGCTGTTCTCAAAGTAGCAGTGGACAGTCAGCAGTGTGTCGGCTCGTTGGCAGCCTCTGTGCACGCCTGTTCTGCCCTGTGCTGTGGCTTCGAAGGTGACTGTGCTCCTTTCGTTTGTGTACCCCTGTATGTCCCCAAGACCCAATTTCAGACATGTCCAGCTGTTTCATATATGTTCACCTCCAGACTTCTGGGGAGCCGTATGGGAGATGTACCAGCCTGAATACAGAGAGTCTAAAGTGCAACAATTCTCATTTTTTACAGTGGTTGATGCAGTTCCACTTCCTTACTATGCTTACTCTTCCACTTCCTTACTATGCTTACTCAACTACAGATTTGCTATCCCTGATAGATAAGCAAGCACATGAGCTTGTATGTACAGGTACCTATGTAGCTATAGATTGGGTTTATGCTTTTGAAAAAATTACTAATTTCATTTGACGTGGTTTTTGAGAAGACTTCAGGGAAGAAAAGTAGCAGTTAAATCACTCAAATACAACTTGTTTTACATTAAAACCTAACTGTTACACTTCAAACAATATAGATCTAAGTTAAAAGATGAAGCTATAGCTATGTTTATAAAAAGAGGTGAGCAGAGGTGATTAGTGCCAAAAGAATAACTTAGAAGGGAAACACTGGAGCTGGAAGCAAAAGTATCCTAAAAGGGAACCACTTACCAGGTTCTCTAAAGCTTGCAGTTTACCTTTAAGTAAAGCAAGCTCCATCCAACTGAACCTACAAAATAAGCTTACAGCAGTACTGAGCTATAAAAATATTCAGGGGAGCCCTTTCGTTCTACTGGTCTTGCTTGTGGGAAATCTATTTCCGCTTTCCTGCCTCTTTGCCAGAGCCCTCCAGCTCCTCAAGAACACGGCTCTAGAGGTCTCTCTATGTTCAGTGCACAAGAAAGGATTCTTCGTTCCATTCTGACATAAGTATTTAACTTGAATTATATCATCAATGTTTTATAGTAAAACTAAATCATACCAAAGGACTGGTGATGTCCTGGAGAGGTGGGTGTGTCCCGAGTTTCATTTGAAAAGATGTACGTTAGAAGATAATGACTCCTGAAGGTCCGCGATCCCTGAAAGCAATTACCACAGTAAGCGTGAACTGAAAAGACTGAGAATGTCTCCTTACACTGGAGTTCCTTATACAGCTACAGTCTTCTGTGGCATTAGAAGCATCGTGACAAAAGCAGTAAGTGTTTGTGGGACTGCAGCAAGAGACCGTCTTCTGAGTTCTCTTATCCCAGTATTAAATTGGAAGTTTCCAAGACCTGACAAATTACTGTGGCTCTACACTGGAATAACCACACAAACACTTGGTACTGCAGCTGACGTACTCCGTAACAGCAGAAAGCAGATACTTAATGTGGCCAAATTCAGTTCGTCAACACCGCTCTGACTACAGACGGGTTTCAGAGAAGCTCTCAGCAAAATTCTGCGTTAATTTCTTTTCAATTATAGTGCTGGTGCCTTTGTTTCTAACAGTTATTTAAGAAACTTTTTAATCAGTATTTACTTGGAAAGCTGGTTGTTTGCCTTTGTAGATGATTTTTGAAGCTCCTCAGTTAAGGCATGAACATAAGCGCTCCCTTCCACTCTGGGGTAACCGCTGTGACTGACAGCATGTTCTCTCCAGCATGGACATGGCAGCAGCACGGATAAGCAGAATATATCCAAAGGTTCTCTCCTCTGGAATGCTTCTTCAATAACCAGACTTACTTTCTCTTTAATTTTGTTGGCTGTTCTTGCCTCCCTTCACTTTTAAAAAGCAGAGATTCCTCTTCCATTAGACTCAAATTTTAAGACGATCGGGAATCCTATGCCACATGTTAGACCACATATTTGAACTCAGAGGTTTATGGCTATAAATTGTCTGACATTGTCCTGATAAGAAAAATCTTCCCATCGGCAGCAAAATGCTGCTGCGAAATGCAAAAGCACATTCATGCCTCAGTGTGGAACAGAATCTTTGCTGTATATCCTCACTTCATTTGAGGTGTAAATCCAAAATTCTCCTGTCTCTTTGTGGTCCTCACCACTCAGTAGCTGAATGTTTATTAACTTTCAGTCCTTCAGCTGTATCACTTGTTTACAACAGAATGTTGTACTTACTTGGGCTGCATTCCTGTTGCTGCTGACTGGTTGCGGGCTTCCTGAACCTTGCTTGCCTGTCACTGTAAGCTGCAGCAGTGTAATGCAACAGCAGCAGCTGAACCATCCTGCTTTACAGATCAGGCTTTTCCCAGTAACAGCCTTTCTTTTCACCGAGAAGTTTTGTCCATCCAGCATTTAAGGATTCCTGTGTTTGTAGTAAGTTATTAAGCAGTGCCCTCAGAGTTAACTGCCCAGTGTCAGGCAGGATCTTGGCCATTTTTTAAATGCAGGCTTCTGCTCCTGCTGTACCACCGCACGCTAACTAAGCACAGTGCTTCCTGAGAGCATCGGGCTGACGTTGTGTGCAAGTTATGAGTGAACTGTGAAGTGTCTGCCTGTTCATACAGTCTTCCCTGTACGCCTGCCACGTTCAAGCAGCCTTAACACGTATTAGGAGCGTCAGGCACAATTGTGTGGCTTTGTGGGGGTTTTTTCCCCCTAAACTACTATTAGTTGTTGGCTCACAGTCTGAGTAGTTAGGATTCATGTAGCAATTTTGTTTAATCCTACACACACTAGCCTGCAAAGCCATCTCTATAAAAATACCCATTGTTGTGCCTGATAAGGCAAACACTGAACAGTTAGCTTCAGTTAAGTCAGGTGTAAGCAGTGTTTCTGTATACTTTTGTGGTTAATTAGCACAAGAGAGATGCCTGAAAACTACAGAAGGCAGCTTCACAAAAGATGTATCCATTTGCCTGGATTTTTCTTTTATAAAACAATGGTTTGTTAAATTCTGATTCTTATTTCACAGTTTTCTATATGGGACAGAAATGTTCTGACTTACATTGCTGCACTTCTCTTACAGGACTCGCCTCACCTGTTTAACACAAGTCAGCTAGAATTTTTGTCATTCTGTAGTCTTTGCAGATCCAGTACTGGTTAAAAACTGTAAAGTGCATTCCAGTTTATAAAGAAAGACATCTACATGATCACAGTTGAACTTATTTTTTCAGTATCATTTAATGCCATTTTGGTTCCTTCTATGAAAAGAAGCAGTTCATCCAATTTACCTGTGTTGTAGTATCAGTTGCTATGTCATAATTTTAAATTAATTTGTTAAGGAGTACTCATCTCACTCCTTTTCCTTGTAATGAATGAAGTAGTTCACTTACATAATTTTGTGTGCAGGAAGTATAGGAGACACCAAATCCATTAAAATAACATACCCTGCAATTACTACTGATGATGCTAACAAAAAGGAAATTGTACGAATCATCCTAATGGAAAGGACTTTTTGTTTTCTTTTTCAAGGTGCAGAACGTGTCATTACATTGAAAATGGAAATCCCTGGATCCATGCCACCTCTTATTCAGGAAATGTTGGAGAACTCTGAAGGACATGAGCCACTGACACCAACCTCAAATGGAAATACTGCAGAACACAGTCCTAGTATCTCACCTAGTTCAGTGGATAACAGCAGTGTCAGTCAATCCCCTATGGTGCAATAAGACATTTTCCAGCTACTTCAGACATTCCTAATACCTTATGTACAGGGATGAAAAGCAAGAGAAACATTTTTACTGCTGCTTAGTTTCTGGACTTAATATATATCTATATATGTATATATATATAGATAAAAACTCAACAAGGACCAAGAAATTTTCATATGTATCGATATATACTCCTTGCTGTTTAAACTCTTAAAACTAGAAAATGCAAACTTTTGAAACTCTAAATCAGCCATTTCATGCAAAAAAATAGTTAAGCTTCTGTTTTCTCCTCTGAACATTCAAGATCGCATGGTGACAAGACAGATCTCAAACTTTAAATTCTGGTTGCATTTCTGATGACTTTGTACATACAAATGTATGGCTGTACTTTCTATACTGGATGTTTGGTGCTTTCCTTTTGTCTCTCATACCTAAACCAATCAAGACACCAACCATATGAAATGGACTACTGTATACATCCAGAAAAAGAAGTTTAAAGGACCGTCTGGCTTAGTTTAATATGAAAACTTGTCTTTGATGCCCTCAGTTTACATCTCCTTCCTTGTAAAAAGTATACAAAAATCCACTGCACTAGCAGAAAGGACGTCAGTATCAGCATTACATAACTGCCAGAACAGTTATTCAGATGTGATTTGTTCCACTGTTAATGTCACTTTAAAATTTAAAGAAGTGGTTTCTTACCTGGCTGGTGACCTAGCGACACAATTAACTATTACATTTCTACAGTAATGATAGCCTCCAAGGCAGAAACACTTTTCAGTGTTACCATGTTTTTGTTTACTTGTTCACAAGCCATTAGGGAAACTCGATGGGATGATAACCAGCAGACTCATTTACAGCTTTTGAATCGGTGAGTCTAGGGTATTTCCTTAAGAATCGACTACCAGGAATTAGCTGGGCTATCCAGCCTTCCAGGTGCTAGGGAAGTACAGCTAGGACTTCCAGAAACACAAGGAGAGAATCTGCCTTCTTGGCCTTGTTAAATCACCATGGAGCAGAGTGAAAACTGTGGTAGAATGGTTAACAGATTTAAAGTGTCAGTTTCTTAGGTTTCATTTAAAGCACTAGTGGATTTTTTTTTTTTTTATATATTCTAGCAAGTCTGTGATGTACTTTCACTGGCTCTGTTTGTACATTGAGATTGTTTAACAATGCTTTCTATGTTCATATACTGTTTACCTTTTTCCATGGAGTCTCCTGGCAAAGAATAAAATATATTTATTTTAAAAAAACCCAACTGTGTAGAAGTACTCCCTCTAGTCCAAATATTACACACACACGGTAGTTTTCCATTTTTTAATGTTTAAACTTCATTTCAAAAAGCAGGTTTGCTGTTTGCAACCATGACAATTAAAATGTGCTTTAGCACAGCTGTCTAGAACATCTCTACAAGCCAGTCAGACAAATACATGACATTTCAATGAGTAAAAAAGAGCATAAAACTGTAGGTGTAAGAACAAAATGTTAAAATGCCTACACACAATAATAAAAACCATCAATTACATTATCACATAAAATAAGTCAAATGTACAAAAGTTTGCGACAGAAGGGACAAAAGGACAACACAAGATATTTGTTGGAAAACATTTGTGTGCTCTTTGGGCACTTAATTAAACATATCAAAATCATCATCTTCATCAGACTCTGCAAAATATTTAACTTCTTTTCTAGCCCGGCCTGTCCGTGGCCTTGGGGCAGTTTCGGAGGCAAAGCCTGACTGAAAGATTTCCACATCAGAATCCTGGTCAAAAGCAGCCTTCTTGGATTTCTTTAGAAAAGAAAAGACAAATCAGTTGTGATGCTGCATACATTTTCCCTTTTAATATTCCAAATTGAAGGAAACCTTCTCTAACATCTAATTTCTAAACACACCTAAACCCCCATTATCATATTAGCAACCTATAATAAGAACATGTACATTTTATGTAAAGTAATGCATTATGTTCTTTTTACAAGCAGAAAAGAGCATAGATGGAACTGACCTTGCTTGGTGTTGATTTAGGTGTTTTCTTCCCAGGATTGTATTCACCTTCATTTTCTGAACTGGATGCTTTCCGTTTCTTTGCCCCTCTACCTTTTCCTAGGTGAGAGAATATGATTTAGCTTTGGGGTTTTTTTGGTTTTTTTTTTTTACTAAAACTCCAGGGGTCAGCAAACCGAAAAAAAAAACCCTAGTGAAATTACTTTAATAGGTAGACNAAGCTTCTTCTCAACAGCAGTAAAATAGAATATATTTTCTTTTCTCAGTTTTAAATCTTTTATACTTCTTCCAAAGTTACCATTCACCCTAGCAATTCAACCTGTCGGTTCAAGACAGGGACAAACTTCATTAGATCAAATGACTTCTAGACTTCTGAAGTACTACAAGTCCTCAGTCACCTTCTGTACTGATTACACAGCATTAGTTCACCTTTACTATTTATTTAGTAAATTTACTGTCAACCTCATCAACATTGGCACATCCTTTACAGACTCCTCTGATTACACCGCTTGGTGTGCTGTGTTGTGAGGACTCTGACAACTGAGAACTGGGAGACCAAAGAATTGGTTTAAAAAACAGAAAACACTACTTACTAGAATTACTACCAGAATCTTACTGTCCTGTAAAAAGCTGAGATCAAAGAAAATAAGCAGTATCCAGTAGAACTGATGAACAGAAAAAGGAGGGGAGTGTTGGAGCTATTAAATACATTCCCAACAGTGGAGGTCAGATAGATAAAAAGTTCACACGTTGTTTGTCAAGAAAAGTCAGTACACTGTATTTATCACTAGTAGATTACTCAATCATGAGCCTTTGCTGTGACAAATTTACTAATGAATCAATGTGGTTCTAATTTTAGAGACACTAGTTCTGCTTCTTCATAAAAATGATTGTGAACCTGTATTACAGAGAGCACAGACCTGAGTGTTGAGCAGCACAGCACCAAAACTCTTACCTTTGGGTGCTGCAGTCTTCTTTGGAATGCCGAATTCTGAATCTGAGTCAGAGTTCACAGTTTCCACCTTCTTGGCCTTGGGAGCTCTTTTAGGTTTAGGGGGCACATCTAGTTTTGCTGTTAGAAGTTAGAGATACTAAATATGTTAAATTCACATATTGGTTAGAAGTATTAAATTTTATTAGATACTCCAATTAATTACAGCATAAATGGCAGATATTAAAACAAGATGAGAGGTTTCTGCACTTGGGGAAAACATACTTCAGCTTTTATGCTAGAACTGCGTGGAATAAACAGGAGGTTTCCTTTGTCATACTTTGAGATATATCAGTGCATTCAGTAAGTTCCAGTGGTTTTGATGATTAAATACTTTTTCATCTTTTTGAGCACAAAAGAGGTTACCACTAACTAAAGCAGCAACAGAAGTTCTCCAAGTTGGATATTTTAAACACATTTGGATACATTACAGTGTTTACAGATACAGCTTGCTGCTTGTGACATTTTTGCCTTCACAGTGGTACAAATGCAGGACAACCTTCCCCATGATTCCTGCAGGAGTTTGAGAGACAGTGCATCTGACTCTCTGACATTCTTCTCCGTCAACCTCAGTGAAAAGGAACTTCAGAAAAAGCAGAAAGGACAGGAAGGGGACATATGTGTGGATTTCTTAAAGAATTTTAATTACTGCCACACAACTAGTCTTGACATCTTTAAAAGACAGTCATTGGTATGTTCACACAATGGGTGACAAGGGATAGAATCCTAGACTCATTCAGGTTGGAAAAGACCCTGAAGATCATTGGATAATGTGTTCTATATGCTTAGAGATGAGTCAGTCTTTTGCAGAACCCTCAGATGAGACACTAGTGACCTACACTCTATTAGCCACGAATACCTCAAAGGTGATGAGATGCATGTGAAAACACTCCAGCTACCAGGAATGTGGACATTTGTGAGAAGTCAAGCTTTTATTTATGGTATCACTAGGGGAATGTGTTCAACCAAGAGAGTGTCTGTCTCCACAAACTGTTTGGCTATGATGCCTTAAACTGCTACCCACTGGAGAGTCGCTGCACAAAGACAGTTATGCCTTTCCAGCTTTTTGTGATAATACCTACTGGGTAGTCCAAGTATTGGGTCCTGACAATACAAAAAAAAATAAAACCTTCGCTGGCATCATGGATAGGAAAAAAAATAGTGTCGGCTATGGCAGCATGTCAGATAAGACTTGGAGAGGGAAGCAACAATGCCTAGGATGGAAGTCAGGAACCATATTTGAAAGCAACTTGAAATAGGTCTCTCTAGGTATCTCAGCTGGGAAAACCCAGCTGTATTAGCATAAAGTAAAACTAAGTAAGCCACAAAGACCTACGAGTAAGCCTGGAAAAAGTACACAGCAACTGTAAGCAGAGAGAATACTTTCTGTAAGTGTCACCAAAAGTAAGTAGCTAGTTATCAGTGAAGGAGGGGGCAGCATTACCCGAAGGTGCATGATTTTAGGTCCCATAAGGCAACAGTCCTTCATACAGGAAATAGCTTTTCCAGCATAAGAAATGTAGATTAGGGGGCAGGGAAGGGAAAAATGCAGAAGTTTCATCAACTTGAAGATGACAAGCAGAAATTGTGACCAAAAGGATCCAAGAAGGGATCCATTTTAGATCTAGGTGATATTCAACATCAGAAGCTGAGGTTTAGACGTCCTCCTCCTACAGCACTGTTTAAGTTTTGGCCAGGTAATTGTGCCTTGCACAATTCCTCATGTTGTTAATGTGAAATTTGCATACCAGACAGAAGCCAAGTATGCTCCATTGACAAGTACTATTCAGTACATATACCATGAGATGTAACTATCTTCAGCTGGCCTTGAGTCCTCAAGTTTGTTAACTGATGGTAGAAAAGGGGCAGACTTCTCACTGACAAACACAGAATTGGGGAGAAGGAAATAACTGGGGAATGAAAGAGAGGTATGACACACTGCCACAAACACTAGACTTGTTCCTCCCTTGAAACAGAGCCTGTCATCACTGGTCAACTCCCGTGAAGTCTGCCTGCAGAACACCAAGTCCAAAGGACAGCAAACCTCTGAATTGTTATCTGGTGTCTAAAGTAACAGTGTCCGTGGCTTCCAGACATGCACCTCCCTCTGTACTAACTCCAGTGGGATTCCAAACCACTACATTATATACCTAATGCCTGCACAAGTAGGAAGGATCTCCAACAGCAACTAGACTGCAATCAGCTCAGCCAAGCTTACAAATCCAAGCTCTGAAGTCACAGAAAATCAAACCACTCTAGAACAATTGTTTCAGCCACACAATAGGCATTCCCAGTGTAAGCGTGAGTGGATGGAATATTACAATATCAGAAAATGGGTTTTGAAGGGGCTGCTGATACAGGGCATGAAGATTAGAATCAAGGAGACTACTAACAGGATACCAGTTGACCAATGAACTAAGCATGTTAGGTCATCACTGCACTGTCAAACTGTGATCATCAAACTGTGGTCACGTCTAATCTGGGCAAAGGAGAAGAGAGGAAAACTGGTGAAAGCAACCTGTCATATTGTCATGCACTGAGGGGGAGACTGTGTCCCTAAGCCTACTCTGAAGGCAAAAATTTAACTTTTTTCTTGAAAGAGAGCCTGTTTATACCTATTTTGTGAGTGTAAAGGTTGATTAGAAACTCAGAAACAGATCACAGCTGTATTTTAAGGTTTCAAGTTAGGTTAATGACAACTCATCACATCCAGGCCTTCAAAAAACAGAGAGGAAGAAAGAGATTGCGTGTTAAATTGCATCCATGCCTAGCTACTGCATACACAGTTCTCTCTCGTATTTACTGCAGTACAGAAGTTTAACATGAAAGACTATTCTATTAGGGATCAGTTATTTCTGTAAACTATCTTCATTTATTGTATTATAGAACTTTACTAGCTGAAAGTGTTTGAGAAGCATTCAGATATTCGCTGATTCAAACAGTTTACAAATTAGATTAGACACAACGCAGCAAGAAAGATTAGAAATAGAGAAACAATGGGGGAGAGGATGAAAAGATGCTGCAATTCACTGGTACCTAATATATAACACAAGATTTTTTTTTTCTCATTTTTAAGAGAGTAAGTTAACTATTGTAACTGGCTGCTTTCTTGCAGATTTCCTTGAGATATCTTTTTTGGGGAAAAATTAGTACATTAAGTTGAGCTGCAAGTTGGTCAAAAGAAGTTGTAAAAAACCAAAGGCCACAGTATCACAGGAAAAAAAAATGCTTCTGGAGGACAGAAGGTTGAGCAGCAAGAGAAAAGGAAATGGTCTGAAAGACATACAGGAGGAAAGGCAAGGATCCAAAAGCAACAAAATCCCCAGTCTATCATGTCCTAAGAACTGTATTTTATAACTTATTTAAACTACTATTAGGTAAGAAAGAACATCATTTTCACCATTAATTATGGCAAGTGTCTAACATAATCTTTAGAACACATTTAGAAACAAGTGCAAGTCTTTCTCTTAAAAGTAGCACTAACAACCGATAAACCAACATTCCCCAAAGTAGACAGAGCAAAAAAACCTTATTCCTACAAATACCCAAGCACAACCACATAAATAAATCCAAATAATAAACACGCTCTTCTTGTAATTGTCCTTAATTTCACAATGTAAGGTCCTGCAAGATGCCAGTTCTAGAGGCCTGACTAATAACTGAAAGAATTTATACCTCTGAGGTTTGCGGAGAGCCTTTCTTCCTCCGTTTCAAGAAGAAAAACAACTGTGCCAAGTGGAACTTACTGTGATAGCCTACTTAGGACATAAATATTTCTTGGGGATTCCTCCTTTGCACTTGCTCTCCTTCCTTTTAAAGTAAATAAGTTAGATCCATTATAGAAGACTATCTTCAACCCCAAGGTCATCATGCTTCACTTACTCCCTGAGGGTAAAAACCTCCCATTAGTTAAACTAATCAAAGGCTGAAGACCAACTCCATACATGGAAAGTATTAAGTTTTGACACTACAGTAGCCAGTGGAAAGAAAGAAATTAATATCATTAAGGAGCTGGAAGAAGTTCACACCCTATGCTGAATTTCACCGAGTTCAAAATTAAACAAATGCAGTTCCCACTTTGAAGATGTGAAGAGACAATGCAAAGGTGGAGGAGATGAGTTTTAAATATATGGATTGGCTTACAGGACAATCCTATACATACCCTTTTTAGCAGCTACTGTTTTACTTGGAATTTTCTCTGTTTGTTTTGGGGCAAAAGATGATGAGAAAACAGGAGCAGAATCCTCTTCATCACTGTCCAATTTTGTTGTATCTACAATCACAGAGTATGTTTAGAATAAGATTCGTTCACTGCATATTTTAAATCATCAATATTAATTACAGTCAAAATTAATCTCAAAAAACTGCTTCTGATACTACAGCTAGGCTGCGGATGTACTGTGACTTTATTATCTCTGATATAAGCTTTGTTCCTGTAAGGATCAGAACCTCCTTTCCCCTTTATAAATCTGGACAACCTTCTTCTACAACTGTTGTGTGAAGTTTGTGTATACCACATGAACTCCCTAATATATTCCATAACAGTTGCTATAAGATTAAACAGATCAGTGAAAACAAGCTCACCATCATCTGTCTTCTGAGAGTAAGATGGAAAAGAGAAGATGTTCCCAAAATCTGGATTTTTCTTGTCTTGAGAGGTTTTTCTACTTCCAGACAGGAAAAAGAAATTATAGGAGTTGCATTAACTACATACTGAAGTGTGTAGACATTATAATACCCATGAGATTAAATTCCTGCTTTAGCACTACAAAGCATTTCTAGCATTTGTGTATATGCTTGCAGCAGTCAAATGCCTAAAATCACCATTCAGTCATGAACTTCAGGCATTTAAAATTAACAGAATTGCATTTTTTTCAATAGTTCTGTATACCAGACTGGCACAAGATGGAAAACAGAGAATCTTACAAAATGCAGTTTAACAGATGGTTTTACTGACAGTGCACCATAACTTGGTAAGTCATGTTTACCTCTCCACAGGTCAATTGCAAGGCTGAGATAACATACCCTTTAATTTCTCCCCAGAAATATATAAATCTTATTTTACATGGTACATGTAGAGTAGTAACAGGTTGATATTTCTCAGTTTTGTTCAGAGTTCAAAAAAATTATTAGTAAAGAAATACTGCTGAGTTACAGTACTTACTCTGGAGATGGCTTTGATTTGGCTGGGGAGAAGTCATATTCATCTTTTTCTAAACTGTCTGAGGGAACAAACTCATCCTCTCTGTCATTTGTAACTGGAGAGGCTTTTACTTTGAGCTCATCCAAATCATTATTATTGTTGGCATCATCATCATCATCGGCATCATCTTCTTCTTCTGAGAAGTCAAAAGTATACTTGGGCCTCTCAGCTAAAAAAATCACATATATACACATTTCAAGATAGTTGTTTATGTTAATACATAAATTAAAGTGGAAGTCACTAAACAATCCCAGCCTCAGAGTATACAAGACAAGAAAGACTGGGGGAAAAGAAACTTGTTTGAGCCTGAAAGAATAAAGGGACATAATTTAAAGCGTTACCAAACGTTTAACACCATTTGCGGCTTGCTCAGATACCTTCAGCTAATGGCATTATAAAGACACCACTGTGTAAGTACTTTTAAGAAATGAGAATCCTTCACTTCCAATTGAGGTTTTCTTGAATCTATCATTTGATTCTTCCTAATCAAGTGCTTGAAAAATTGATCAATAATTTTTCCAGAAAAATCTGTGTGTTTTTCTTAAACTATCAAATATTTATATATTTTCCAAACTTTCAGTCGCTGATATTTTTGCTTTTCATGGACTGTTCAGAATTTTTTTGATAAATTTTTACTAGCCATTTGGGCTTTTGGGCCTTATTTGACAGTATAATTGCATTAGAGTAATTTTTTTGTTTGTAATGATATTATCTTGTCTATTTCTCCTATAATTCACTAGTTTTGTGAGTAATTTCTATTCCAGCGTTTAGAATAAGGGGAAAGATTTTTGGACCAAGTTACAAAATCTTTCATATCAACTCTTAAGTTCCTGGTCTTGACATTAAGAGTTTTTTCACTAACTGCACAGTGAAGAAAATGTAATGCAAGCTATCTGTAGGAGATAAAGTCCTAAAGGAAGGCTATGGTCAAAGGAAAATGCAGGTTTGTAGTTTAAACTTTCAGTCACAATGCACAATTCACAAAAGCTTGGGTACCTGCAGCTCTCCTAAGCAGAGAGTCTCTTGGAATAATCACAGGCTCATTCTCTTCTAAATCACTTTCAGACTTGGATTCATCATCTGACCATGGGTTTCGTTTCTTCACTTTTTTTGCACTGGACTTTGTAGATGATGGTGTTCTTCTTACCCTAGTACCTGCCACAAGTTAAAGCATTTACTACAGTCAGGGTAAAAATATTTTCATCGTTTCTAATCATTTATGATGCATAAATTTAGCATAAATTTTTATCTTAAAAAGTTCTCCTTTAATTGTTGTAAATTTTCTTCTCCTTCCTGAAGAAAAATTTAACTTGATGAAATTATTTCACAAAGAACCTGACCTGCTGCTGCCAAACAAATTGTTTTATGACTGAAAAACATAAGTCTCTAATTCAAAGTTTTAGCTGCACTGCAGTCAAACTTCCACTTTTTTTAAAGGTTGCTGGGGTTTTCCAGGAAAAGAACAAGCAGTTTTCCATTATTCAGGGAACATGAACAGGAACAGTTATTGGAAAAATCCAATTAACATGGGAAGCAGAGGATACCCTATTGGGGAGTAACAATGCGGTCAGTCAATTGCAGGGCAAGCTCAGGTCAAGCTGGGCTAATTGGCTCTGGCTCAACACTGGCTAGGGTAGATTTGAGCTGCATGTAGACAACTCAGTCATAACTGTCCCCAGTTAATCTATTCAGGTTGGATAATCCCCTGAATAATTAAAACCAGATCTTATCTCAGAAGAAGTATTTGCATAACCACTTTTTATTCCTTTTTTTTTTTTTAAACCTCATACTTAAACCTTCTCTTCTGTCTTTAGCTTTCTTTTTTGTTGCTGCCCTGTATTGGGTTTGTGTGACAAGGTTTTGGTAGCAGAGGGGCTACTGGGGTGGCTTCTGTGAGAAGGTGCTAGAAGCTTTCCCCATGTCCAATAGAGCCAATGCCAGCCAGCTCCAAAACAGCCCCGCCACTGGCCAAGGCTGAGCCCATCAGTGATGGTGCTAGCACCTCTGGGATAACGTATTTAAGAAGGGGGGAAAAAAAACCCCACACAGCAGCACCTGCACCTGGAGAGACGTGTAAGAATATGTGGGAGAACCAACTCTGCAGACACCAAGGTCAGTGAAGAAGGAGGGGGAGGAGGTGCTCCAGGCACCGGAGCAGAGATTCCCCTGCAGCCTGTGGTGAAGACCACGGTGAGGCAGGCTGTCCCCCTGCAGCCCATGGAGGTCCATGGTGGAGCAGATATCCACCTGCAGCCTGTGGAGGACCCCACGCTGGAGCAGGTGGATGCCTGAAGGAGGCTGTCACCCCGTGGGAAGCCTGTGTGACCCTGCGAGGGACCCACGCTGGAGCAGTCTGTTCCTGAAGGACTGCACCCTGTGGAAGGGACCCACGCTGGAGCAGTTCGTGAAGAACTGCAGCCCATGGGAAGGACTCATGTTGGACCCATGAGCCTTTTGTTATATTTTCTCTCCCCTGTCCAACTGAGGACGGGGAGTGATAGAGCAGCTTTGGTGGGCACCTGGCAACCAGCCTGGGTCAACCCACCACATGCACCCCCATTACTATGTATTTCTCAAACAGTAATAATAAATTCAAAGTTAACATAGACATTGGTTAGTCTGCCAAGCCATAACATGCATAACTTTTTAGAAGTCAGAATGACTGAATATGTCAATAGGAAAATATATTTATTTAATCAAGTTTTACAAGCTATACTATTACTCAATCTGAAGGTGAGTGCCATGTCCTTCAATGTCAGAAAGCATGCAAACTAGAAATTTCAGTTTGCACAGAATTAGCCTAATTATGTAAAAATAATCTATTTTTCTACTCACAAATTCAAAGATTTAGACACCCCCTCCCCCCCCCCCCACCCCCCCAAAAAATAATCAAATGTAGAAAACGTAAGATCCACCACCGCCAGAAAAGCAGCTTACATAACAGAAAGTTCAGCAGAGTACTTTCAAGTGTTTCCACACATCTTTTTAGGGAAGAAAAGCAGATGAAATAGTGATTATTGTGGTATATTTTCCTTCTCACTACGCGTTAAAAATACATTTAATGCCCAATTAGTATACACAACTAAGGTTAACTATGACTGTGTAAGAATCTTACCAGGCTCCTTCTTCTCTCTCTTAGGTTTAGGGGTTTTAGTTGCTGTGGCTGATGTATTCAGTGAGTCATCCCCACCACCCTCAGCTGGCACACCACCAAATTCTTCATCAAACTCCATTTTTATTGCTAGAGAATCAGTTTCACCCTAAAAAATATAAAAAAGTTGGGCAAAATAAAATAAATTACACCTTTATATTTCAAGATAAAACTGGAATAGTTTTGTAGAAGATAATAAATGAAAGTAGACTAGTATATTGACATTTGTTGAACAGTCTTGGGAAGAAGAAATCTCAATAAAAACACCTGAACAAGTAGTCACAAGAGGCTTGCAAATGTAAAAGAAATCCAGTATTAACTTCTTCATGCAAAACAGTATAAATACAGCATTAATGAGGTCTAGCAGTTTGGATTTATGTTACCAGAGTAAAAAAATATAGCAGTTAAATAATAAATAATCTAACTATAGCAACAGTTTTGATTTACCTTTTTCTTTTTCAGCAATTTCCTACTGGCATCAGCTTTCATGGCAGATGTAATCTGTGGAACTATTCTTCTGCCAAATGGTGATGGCATGGTCTCTTCCAGCTGAAGTTTCTTCATCTTGGGTTTACCAACTTTGCCTTTTATTGGTTTGCCAACCATGCCAGCCAAAACATCTTCTCTTTCCTGTGCTTCTACTTTCTAACAAACAAGCGGGGCAGGGTGGGGGGAACACATTCTTTTTTAATGAGGACAAAGTGGAACATGGTGATTATTTAAGATTCATCTCCTTTTAACATGGAGCATAAGACTTCCCTTAATTCTCACTTGAATTGTAACACACTTTCCAGTAATGGAAAACCAACCACTTAATCTTGGTAAATTCTTCATTACCCTGTATAGTTAAAAACTACACTTTTATTCAAGATTAAATAAATAGGAACTTTTGGACACTGCTAGACTGAAAATCTTTCTTTTACCAAGTTTCTATTTCTCATGTATGTGTCTGGGTACTGATGTAACTTTTCAGTATTTCAGCATTTAATTTAAGCAGCTAGTTTCTAGAGTCAATTTTAAGGCACATTTTCCAGTCCTTTAATCAGCTTTTTTCACAGTATGAAATATAGCTGAAATACAGACTTCCAAACAGAACACTTCCAGTTGCAGCTGTACCACAAACACACAGAGAAATAAAACAAAACTTCTTATTTCTATTTCCTGGGTCACTTCAAAAGATTACATCAGCCCTTTCCAGGCAAAGTTGAAAGCTGAGGCTCAGCAAGTTATCCACCAATAGGACTTCACCTTTTTCCAGAGTTCCTGATGAGGCAAAGTAAGAGGCCCTCATATAGTACTTACTGTCTACACACTTTGTTCCTACACCTACAGCTTTGCATTTGACAATACTTATTGGCTCACAAGTAATTAGATCATGTAGAACTACTGTAATTATTACTATTATCAGTTACTACTCCCAGTTTTTTGTGTCATCTGAAAACAAATTTTCTCCTGGTGATTCTTCTTTTATCATCACTGACTTGGAAAAAAACAATAAATTGTATAGATGCAAGAGACAATCCCTGAGGAACACAACTAGGAACACAAATACCCAGTATCGATTTCCCACTTATTTGGGGGTCTATCTGCTTTTAATCTAAAATGTGGTATTTTTTATTATTTTTGCTTAAATTTTAATACTTTTAATTAATGTTTTTAATTAAATTAATTTAAATTTATTAATTTTAGAAAGATAAGTAAAATAAAACATACTTCAAGCTCTTCAACGAAGGCCGCTAAATCTTCTTTCCAGAGATCTGAAGAAGATTTCCTTTTAAGGTCATTTAGTTCTCTCTCCTAAAACATGGAAGTAGTATATAGAATGTAAGTTATTAAGTTACAACTAAAGTAAATACTATCAAAACTGAACATTCACAATTAGACACATCAGTAATTACTAGATCATTTCAGAACAAGCCTTCCATGGTGTACCAACCTTTGAATCTCTCTGCTTAATTAACTCTTCTACTTTCTCTTTTGTGAGTGACCACAGAGACATGTTTAAGATATAGTTAAAGTCAGGGCCAGAAGTTGAGGCAGAAGCAGAGGAAGCATCATCATTCGGGTTCTGTGGGTCCTCCTCTTCTGCTGCCTAAAGTGAAATATTCACAATTATAAGTATTAATAATCTTAGCTGTATGCATGAAATGTAACACTGCTCCAAAGCACCATCATAGAGTAGCAAGGTGTGCCCTCACAGATTCAATAACCTTAACATCTCTCTGGGCCTTTCCAAAAGGCCATGTTCCTGTGGCCTTATATAGTTGGATTATTTAGTCATTAGTTTCATCTTTCCATGGTAAAGCATGAAATTAAACTTGTCACATAAGTCTTTTGGAACAATAAAAAAAACCTCTTGGGTTTTAAAAAAGCAGAAATAAATACAGGTCAAGGTCAATTTTACTAAAGTAAGTTCAAAAGTCATAGCTTTATAACATTCATGTTTCATTACAGAAAACAAATAATTACATTTTGCAAACATAAGACAAATAAATAATAACGAGAAAATCAGTTATACGTGTGGGGTAACTGATGCAGCTGATTTTATATATCAGCCAGTCAGAAATCAAGTTGCCAGTTTTCATTTTGGTACNGAAGATAAATGTCTTACATGCAAGTGCATTCTACTATATTTAAATCATTTCCAGATTTTCCCCCATTGTTACCAATTCTAACTTACATTTACTCACCTATGGTAATTTTTCCTTGTATCTTCTCTAGAATGAAACGAGCTTGATTGTTAAGCTTGGTAGATTCTGCACCCAACATTCCCACAAGCCATTCCTTGCGTAAACTGTAATAATGTAATCGCAAATCAAAGAACTCCTTCAAGATGTCCTGCACAGTTTCATACTTCTTTAAGCATCCCATATGATCAAATAGCACCTATAAAATACATAATGTACTGTTTGAGAGAGA
>WAAD01038309.1:2126-24234 GCA_013389945.1 Fregata magnificens | reverse complement strand
ATTCTGGGAGGGCTTTTTATGGGCGTGGATTTGCATTTCATTTATTTATTTATTATTGATCCTCTTACCAGCTTCAGACCAGGCACTGAATTAGGCTCAAAAGGAGGCTCCTCACTGCTAAACAAATAGGGATAGGCTGTGAGCTTCTGCTCAGGATCCTCCACCACCCACCTTGCCTAACTTTTCTTCTCTATGTGGGTCCACTGTGGACCACACCAACTAGCTGTTTCCAAGGCAAATCTGTTAGAGAAGCAACAAACCACAGGCAGTGGGGCCATGAGCCAGTCTGCAGCAGTTGATCATGGAGTCGGGAATTGGTCCCTTGCCCTCTCCTTTCAGCAGTGTAGATGTAGCCAAGGGTTATGTGTCAAACTATGGCCAAAGGTATTGTAGTCAGCACAGGCTGGGCAGCACACTGGAACACTGGCTTCGTGATCAGCACTGGATTACTTTAGCACAAGGAAAAACTTGGAAGATACTTGAGCTTTTGGGTTACCCAAAGGAAATGCATTGCTATGGGATGAGTCAGTTGCTGCAACCAGAGTCTTTATGGACAGTGAGAAGAGCACTGTGGGTTATCAAGGTTTTAATCTAAGCTCTTCTCTTCTCTGGACACTTTATCTTCCTATGATATTTCTGGGAAACAGTGGTTGAGGGACAGGAGGAAATTTTCATCTGGAGTACAAGTTGTGGGAACTGTGAATGTGAAATGACGTAACTGACAGATGGCATTAAGCCAAAGAGCTGTTTAGACCTATCATGAAACTGTGAGTATTGTTTAAAGGGAGATGGAGGTACGACCATTTCACAGCAGCAGTGAATAACAGCTTGGTCTAGATGTCGATTTGCAAACAAAGGAAACCTTCTACAAACAGTTCTCAAGAATGCAAAATGTGCAATGAACTCCTCTACATGTAAAAGTGAAATATAGAGCAACATATATGTGGCAACACTGGATGATGAATAAANGGAGAAAGAAAGGGAAAGGAGAAGGGAAGGGAAGGGAAAGGGAAGAAAAGAGAAAAAGAAAGAGAGAGGGATGGTGGGAAGAATTTATGGGTTTTTTGCTTTCCTGACAAGCTGCATGAGGAAATAAAAACTGTATATTAGAGCTACACAGAAATTCTACAAAACAGCCTTCATGATTGACATATTATGGGCTTCTTTTTGTTTTAACACTTTTTGCTGTAGTAGAAATCTGTGCTCCATCTCCTTCCCATCCCCTAAAGAGTTTCTGACATAACCATTGTGTTAACAATTCAGAATGACTCAGTCATGCTCTTCTGCCAGATCAAACCCAACTGTCCCAAACCAAGCACGAACTCCGTGGTTTCAGTTAGACACTTCAAATATGTACTTCTGAAAATAAACATTATCCCTTATTTCCTATGACCAGACAAGAAGGGTCACATCTTAAAGAAAGTCTTGAAATATTTGTAGGAAAACAAAAATAATCATCATCATTGGTCGGCGTCATTCCCCTGTAAAGTATTTTCTAGTGATGATAGTTTAAATGCAGTCATAGATTTATACCAGAAATAACATTTATTGATACACCCACTTTGCTAAGTTATATTTTTGTACAAGTGAAATGACCCCATCCAATGACCATGCATGCAATGTCACTCAAAAAAAAGAACAAAATGAAAAATAAACCCATTCACTTTTTAATATGGTTTTGTCATCCTTTCTTCTAAATCTCAGAGATATTTATGCTTAAACAAGAGTCACAGTTCATCATGCTGTTTCAGCTCTACATTTGTAGCAGTACAATGCCATTAGTCATTCCCAGAACCATAGCCATTAGAGATTGAAGTGACCTTTTAATGTCATCACGTCCTACCCTGATTCCTACTATCCATGGCAACAGACTAATGCCAAACACACAATTATGACTTCACTGCAAAATGTAGCAAGGGAGAAGCAGTTGTAAGCTAAATTTCAGAAGGCAGAGGCCTAGCCTTTGCCATCCAAATGAAAGTTATTTGCATTTCATTTGTAAGTTGTTCAGCAGTCAAGGTATTTCTAACCACCCATCTCACTTTGGTACCTGAATAAAAAATTGATTGCTTACCTTGGGCAGAGGAGGGAAAATAAAAATGGCCAAGTCATGGAGAAATTGGTGTTTGATCCAGGAACCTTCCAAACCAAGGATGGCCTTTTTGTAAAGCTGGGTGGACATGGTTTGTCTGCCTTCCTTACCCCCACCGAAGAGTGAAGGCCCCTGGTTTGCGGGGATGGGGGTATAGACAGGCCTGTGTTCATTCAATATAATGTGGACTCCAGCGTGAACTACTTCTCCGCTGTATCCCCCATCCCCCTGAAGGAACCATTCTGCTCCAGGTCAGACTGAAGTAGCAGGTCTGCAATACAATGAGCTGGAACCTGGGATAAACACAGAGGATAACCAACATCATGGTGTAAATGCACATTAGGAGATGAACAATTAGTTTCTATCTGGCTAGGTCTATTTAGGCACATGTATATCTGAAATGCATCACTGAGTAAAGATATTTCAGCTTGATTTAGACTAAATGCTATGTAACGGTGTCAATGTAACATTACATTTATGGCAATTAGCCCTTCCTCAGAGGTAGGAATAATTAGTCTATACTGTTGCCATGCTAAAACAGATCTATTGCTTGTAGGACCTGAACTAATGTGTATACAGGGCTATTTACTGAACTATACCTGCTCATTCCAAGTGCATTGCACTGAAACTCACTTGTGAGTTTGCTTGGTACATACATATTATTGTGACATGATGAAAACAATAATCAACTCTCCTTTATTTGCGGTTAATGGAATTGCTACAGAAAGTTTATTTCAATCACAAGAAAAATTACATAGGAGTTTGAACTCCAAATGTAGTCACATCAAGATCATGTATCAGGAATTGAGATGTGTGACTCAGTTTCATAGCTGGACCTCTCTCTCTAATAGGATTTAAAGGACAATTCAGAAACAATTAAAAACATTACAATTATTGCAGGGGTTTAAAGTCCTAAAGCATCTCATCTCTGATATAAACCCACAGGCTATTGCAAGCAGAGACCTGTGGTTATATAACACTAGGTAAGAGCAAAGTGCTTAAAAATGTGCTTAGGCAGAAACGTGTGAAAGGGAAATTATTTTGTAATGAAAAAGATTCATTTGCCACTGACATTTCAGTAATCAAACAGAACAAAAGAGATACAGTCTTAGTTTTTAATTTGTCTTTATGCAGAACAATTCATATTGAAATAAAAGAGACACATTGAATTAGATAATTTCCCTTCAAGAGGACTAAAGAGAACTGTGTAAGGACTTACTTAAGGAGTTGGCCCAGAGCTTTGTAAAATGCAGTGTTGGGAAACTGAGCATCTGTGGTTTTATATTTCAGGGATGATGTAAGATTTTTCAACCTTTAAATTACAGCTTGTGCAAGCAGTAGTCTGTTACTTAACTCTAACAGATTTGCAGATGCGTCCATCTCCAAGGTAATGGGCATTGCATTTCTGTCATTCAAAAGGCTGAGATTCAAAATAAATCAAAGAATGAATTAATCCTATCCTCTCATTCTCTAAAAGCTTCTAAACACTACTTGGAGGGATTCTAGCAGAGATAATAATAGATTTTTATACAGATACTCTTTAAAGAGTTTACAGAAAAAGGTCAGAATTATTCATCTCTTTTAGAAACAAAAGGCACGAGAGGTCTTTACTTGAACCAGTTACACAGGCAACCACTGCCAAAGCTTAGTATAAACCTAGTCCAAGGTCTAGGCCTTGCTAACTATATATACACCCCTCCCCCTCTCTCCACTCCTGAAAAAATCCAATACAGGAGGACAGACAGACAGAATGAGGAAAGAAGGGAGGAAGAAAAGAGGGAGAAAAAAAAAAGGAATATTGGTTCTGGAAGGTTAGAATTTATAATATTTTATGACAAGGTTAGTAGGTATTTTTCTCCGACTATTGAACATAAGACTTATAAAAAGCTGCATATGTTTATGACTGATAATATCTGCAGTGATGCAAGCTAAAATAACAGTTCTTTCTCAGGAATAAAGGCTGAGTTCAATGAAAGGACATAACGTTATGTGCGTACAACCACTGGGAAACACCGACTGGCATTTTCCCTTTTGACCTGACATGACAGTGTTACATTCCAATGGAAAACATTGCCAAGTCTCAATTCAGCATAAAAACAACATCGAGGAAAATATTCTGTAGCAAACAAACAGAACTAAAGATTGCTTCAATAAAAAGAGTCACGCTTGGAGCCAACAGCATCTCTGAAAGTCTGTTTATTCTGTTGCCTCAAATCTGACAGGCCCATGATGAATTAAACAAACTACAATTAAAAGAAGTGTTTGGGGTGAACTAGAAACGCTTTGTTTTCTTTTTTTGCACTAGGACTCAGCTGACTTACATACCTCATCACAAGATGCAAGGATGTGACTCTGCCCTTCTTACTGTGTGACAAAAACTTAAAAATAAAGGCCATGATAAAATCAGAAATAGAAATCTTGGAAGGTTGATATTATGCAAGCTATTCCTTAATACAGTAAAAAGATTTGTTTTTTATGCTTCAGCTTCATGATTTGGAGCTTGTGGCTGTCAGTTTACAGGAATAAATTGCAAAGGAGAGTGAGGCTTGCGTGGGGCTGAGCCAAATTGCTGCCTCAGCTCTCTTAAGGACCTCTTTGCATTGGATTGGGAAGACTGGGCTGTTAACCTCCTCTTTTCTGAAATAAAGGAAATAGTATCTCTTACTTGTAAACATGTAAGCTTTTGCCAGATTTTAAAAGGTGTTAGTGGAAATGAATCTTCTGAAAATGAACCCCTCTGCAGTATTGTTTTCCCTGCTGAATAAAAATATTCAGGCTCTCTTACTGCTCCTCCATAAAACTCTGACCCCTGAGAAATTTTTGTTTCCCCAGAAAGGACAGACAATAAAACCATTGCCTGTAAAAAAGAAGCACCACTGTCCCTATACAGCAAAAAACAGACTTATCTCCCTTTTCCATGGACAGAACAAGGATATTGAAGAAGTGTTTTCCGAGGGGTCCCCTCCTCACTTGTACTGCCACTGCCTAGGCTGGGAGGGGAGAGATGAAGTTTCCCTACTTGGAGGTGCCCCACCAGCTCCAGAGGAGCTGTGGATGCAGAAGGAGATCCATCCTTAAAAAGAAATCCACCTGGTTATTTCCGTATTGGACATAACATTGGCAAACTGACGGACAGACCCTGATGCTGCTATTTTGCCATCTCTACTGTTAAACAGCTAAAACAAGCCCTGGTATGGTTCTGGCCCTGACCAGCTAGCAAGTTCCCAAACAAACCCTCAGCATAGATCCAGAGTTAGGAAGATGGGGGACTATTTCCCAACAGATAGCTTGAATGTAGCAAGCTTGTTTATGAGACTTCAGTAGTACAAGCGAGACTAGTCTGTGCCAGCTGGCCAGAGGATCAGCACATGGATCCTGGCACTGCTGAATTTACAAGTAGAGGGGTAGCCCTTGTGTCTCATGTGTTGATGAGACAAAAGCTCTTACATTTACTGCTAGGAATGGGATGAAATCAGTATAAGTCCTAACATTAGTAACACTTGTGGAAGGGTCAGGAGACTTACAGAGGTGAAAACCGAGCTTATATACTGTAGTTCGGTAAGGGCTGATGTTGATTCGAGTAGGGATGAAAGCAGGTGGATTGAATGGATGTGCTGTTCCAAGGAGACAGGAGAAACGCCCCTCCCCAGCACATTTTGGATATTTAAAAGTCCAAGAATTTTTTTTTATACCACAGTGTTTGCAGATGTGTTCACAATTTTCAAGATTTTTTTGTGTTACTTTGTATTTTGGTCAACTATTTTCCATGGCTTTGGGAGATGTTTGCATTATAGCAAGACAAGGTGCGCTTGCCAAGCAATAGGCTTTTGTTATAAAGTAAACCCCCCCAAATTTGCCAATTTTTGAGACAAACTATTGTGATGTATCAAGGACTAATCAAGCAGAATGGAAAGGAACAAATGCACATCTACTACATCACTTAGATGAAAACAAGAAGGTAAATGGATGTAATGTTAAAAAAGGTAGTCCTAACTATATGTGTATATATATATATAAAAATATAAATAAAATAACTCATTATTACTACATATTTTCTTTACTCAGAAGATAATATGGAGGCCATTTTTTATAAAACTGAGTGCCACTCTTTAAAACCCTTTAAAATGGACTTACAGTCTGTAGACAAATTTGACCATCAAGTTCAGTAGCAAAAATAAACCCTCTTTAATAATTTGAATTTGCTGGGAAGGTTCACCTCCTCTGAAGCTGCAGTAAGAAGTCAAATGAAATCCCAAGCAGTCAGGTTGGCAAATTTTAATAATTGCTTTTTCTCCGAGGAAGGAGTGGTAATTTTGTATCATTACACCTTTTTGATATTTTCCAGTTGGCTAGGTTAAAAACCTGTTTCCATTCCTTTCAAAATTACTTTGAAACAAATAAGGATTATTTCAATTGCACTTGTAAGTGAAGAAAAAACGTATTTAGACTCATTAGTTTTAAATTCCTTCCCTCTATAATTCTTACCACAACTAAGTCAAAAGAGGCTATTAGACACTGCCCCTTCTTTAAGAATTCATTAAGAAAGATGAGATTCTAAGTTTTGACTGTTTCTCTCATTTAATTAGAAGATAAATTTAGTTTTGGTACGCACTGAATCACTAAAGCATATTAACAGCTATTTCAGCTAGGTGTTAATTTAAGTCCCCAAACAGAAAACATTTTGCATGTCCCTGAGCCAAAACTGATGTGGATATTTTCCTTTTAAATAGAGTGAGCTAAACTGAATGTTGATTTTATCCTACATCTACTTTCACTGAAGTTTCATGTCCTGTATGAACCTGTTCTGCAATGGCATTTGCACTAATAAATAACACACTAGATTCTAACAAAAGATAAAAGATCTTAAAGCAGTTCTTACTGCCATATGAAATAATTGCTTCACCCATTACCTCCTCACAGCATCTTGATTAAAATGCCACACCCGTACAACAACTCATAACAACGTTTTAGAGCACAAAGAATAGACATATTTAGGGAATGTAGGTGCCCCTAAGCAATTTTTGTTTCCAGCAGAAGTCACAAGAAATGGTCAATCTGATAGAGATATCTTGAATGTGGGTTTAAGATGGTCAGAGGAGAGAAAAATCTATGTCCTGATTTGCCGGTGCCACTTTATGCAGCACCTGCTGTCTTGGTGGCAGCACTGCTTTTGAACTTGGCTCTACAGGGACGCTTTCCTACTGCACCCCAGACCAGAGCTAATCCTGACAAGTCTGAATCAACTAATGATTTCATGCCACAGGAAGCCAAGGTGTGGAATGACGGCAGACTACAAGGTGCCAAGTACCACAGATACGCCAGAGACATGTATGTGAAGCAAGAGATGAACAGAGAGACATCCTTCAGAATTAATCCGTTTTCTTTCTGCCTAAAAGGGGCTGGGGTGGAAGCGGTATTCTGACAGAGTGTGTGCCTCCATACTCAAAACTGCAACACCAAATCTTCTGCTTGGCTGTGGTGGGTTGACCCTGGCTGGACGCCAGGTGCCCACCAAGCCGCTCTATCACTCCCCCTCCTCAGCCAGACAGGGAAGAGAAAATATAACGAAAGGCTCATGGGTCGAGATAAGGACAGGGAGATCAAAGTCATGTAGACTTGCCAGTCGCCTTCTTGTTTGGCTTTAATGATGTCCTTTATATGGGTTGACCTTCCATATGTACCCCAGGTATTACACCAACTATAACTTGATACCTTTCATCTACCTCACCTCCCCAAAGGTCCCAATCCAGTACTTGATCTGAGAATAAGGCTAACTGCAATAAAATTAGATTCTATAAAAATCGCAGTTGAACCCTGTAATTTTTCTTCATGTACCCTCCAAGGGCAAAGATGATGACGGAGTTACCCACTCTGTGTCAAATTATATAAAAATTAGGGCACTCACCAGGACCTGGGACACAGTTCCAACCTCCCTCCTGAGCCCGATGGAGGCTCAAATCCACATCTCACATCTCTGAGAAGGTAACCTAACCATTGGACTACAAGTCATGCAGAGAAATGAACAACCGGCAGTGTTGCACAGTAGCACAGCTCCCAAAACAGGGGGAAGGATTTATCTAGAGGTGGAGAAGGTGGGTTTGACCTCTGACTCCCTGAGATCTAAAGCAGAGGAGGGATCTGAATAGCAGTTTCTAAGTGCTTGGGCATGTGCTGAAATGATAAAAAAGCAACGGGAGCACCTCCATGTTGTGATTTCAACCTTTAAAAGGAAAGAATGTGTCCACTCTGAAGGAAAAAGCTCTGTCTTCAGGAGGTGAATCTTAGTGGTGGACCACAAGTAGGTAGAGGTACTTATTCCTGAGAGAGCATATACCCTACATGGGAGGACTTCAGGCATACTTCTATGCCAGCAGTGACTCTGCTGTCTGCTCCCTACTCACACCACTGACTACTCTGGATCCTGTAGCAAGGCATTTCACTGTTTAGATAGACTACGCACGTAACATTAAATCCATCAGTGTGCCTGAAATTCAGGTATTTTGCTGTCTTCATGTCTGGGTTCCTAAGATCTGGATTCACCCTATGTCTCTAGGCATTTAACTGATGTGCCTAGAGGTTTTTGGTAGTCTATTTGGAGACTCAGCTATTTTGAGTATCTCAAATCTGAATTACTATCTGGAGATGCCCCTGGGAATCCATTAGAGTTCCCAGACTTAGGTGCATGCCCAACCTCACATCCCAGCTCTAAGACAAGCAAGACACCTAAGTGACTGTCTGCCTTGGTTTCCAGATGAATGAGATACAGGTGCAGAAGCCAGAAGGGAACCACCATGTGCTCCAGCAGCTCTCCCCTATCTGGGCAATCAGGGACACAGGGCTGCAGGGCACACTAACTTACCGCCCATTGCTGACTACGTAGGTTGCTGACAGCACTTGGTTCCTAATTTAGGCACTTGTAAGAGGCCAAAGGGAAATGGCATGAAAGGTGCCTTAGTTTTTATCATCAGATCTAGTCCTCCACTGGATTGTATCACTCGATTCTGTATCACTGCAAAATTTTCTGTATTTCCCTGCCTGGTACATGAACAAACATTTCAAGCTGTTGGAAGGACTGTGTTTTTGTTCTTTTGCTTATTTAAAATGTAATAATTTATGTATATACACAGATGTGAGACCCATTCTTCTGCTTACAAGCTACAACGTGGTTTTTTAAAACGCACTAATTTCTTTTTCATTATTATATTCTTGAGCTGAAAGACAAAGGATGAACAAATAAAAAAAATTCACTGATTATGTGACATTAAAAAGTGAATGGTTGCAAGCAAGGTTACAGAAATATGCTGCTGACTGACCTCATTTTTCATTGTTCTTTAAATCCTTATGGCTGGGAAGAGGACTTTCTTAGAAAATAGTTTCTCAGGTTTTTTTTTCCCTGTTATATGAATTATCGTGATGTTCTTGATGTATTACCAGTTTTGAAGATTCCAAAAGTTATTGCCTTACTAACAGACAGCTACATTTTGGTCAAAATTTTGGAAAAATTAGAGGTAATCAGCAAGGGTTCATCTTATAAAAATCAATTGTAAGGATGTGTTCAAAGATGTGAACTCTGACCAGTCAGATGGCCAAAGCCTGCAAACTAAATGACATTCCTGAACAGCAATTCACTTGTTCAGAATGACAAGGAAGCCTAAATAAATCATCAGATATCCCTCAATGGAGCTAGTGAGAATTTCAGAATTGTAATCAGGTGAATTAATGAGGTTGCTGAAATATATGGTAATATGAATAAGACCACAGTGACATGAAAGGCCTTGCAGTGACTTTTTTTTTTTTCAATTTCATGGCAGTATTGTTGAGACTTGTGATTCCAGCATCTTCACTACATATCAGTTAGCCTTGTCGGTCTTGCTTTAAATGCTTGCTCAATGCAGAACCACTATTACCCTTAGGAAAGTAATGTTCTGCCCCTCACATCCACCTTGATGAACCTTCTGGTGAGCACTTGGAGAACTTGTCCCAGACACAATGCATGCTGACACTGCAAAGTGTTCTTACTATTGGGTTCATTTTTCCCTTATTTAATTTAATCCTAGAAATTCTGCCTTTTAAAGCATAGGTATAATGCCACTGGATAATAAGATAAGGAATATTGAGAGCTATGTATTTTTATACCGATATTAAATAGGCATGTTCTGGGTCTGAATCTTATTAAATGATTTCTCTATCAGTTTGGTGTATACATATTTATATTCCATGGCCATATGGGAAAACTTTGTAAATATTTATGGTCCTTTGGACATGGAGACCTGAAAATTAGCAGAAAGAAGGTTTCCAGTATTGCAATGAAGGCTGTGAACACTTGCTTTCCTAGATGAAATGTGCCTATTTTCACTTTGAAGGCTTGCCAGGTGGTAAGAGTGAGTTAAAGTACCTGGCAAACACAAGTTCTGGGTACATCTGAGCTGCCAGTTGGGCTTGCTCCTATTGCCCGTGTGCACATGCTGAATCCTTCATGGGGTGGAATAACTTGGTATCTGCCCAGCTAAAACCTGGAACTGACTCAATGATAAAACCGTCTCAGGGCCTGCTCCAATAAGCATTACAGCTGGAAGCAAGCCAACTCTCACCACCTCCACCTGGCCCAGCCTTCGAACACTGTCCTACCAGGCGGTGAGCTGTCGTAATACATAACTCCTTACGCAAACACACCCTTGGCATCACCCACAAATACACCAGTGTTAGAGATGCCTGGGAGTAAGTGGCTGCAAGGGATAGCTACTGCACCCGTGATATCAAAGTGCTACAGATAGGGCCAGCTGCTCAAGGGGGAGTGCAGCAAGTTGTAGGACACAATTCACTGGTTGGAGAACTGGGAATCCATCCCTGGAGCAGGTGGTGTTACCAGCACAGACACAGTCATCCTTTCCCTGCTGGATCCTTGCAGACAGAGGTTGTGCACAAGCCAACCCCAGAGAACCTGTGACTGAGAGAAGTCTGGCGATGCCAACTACTGAAGCTTATTTGAAACTCATTTCCTCCTAAGTCTTAGCTTGAGAACTAGTATCAGCTGGTCATGCACTGAATGCCCTGCTTACTTGCTTGCTTTTTTTCTTTTTTCATTTTGTTTTTATTTTAATCAATGAGATGGCCTGTGCTGAATGCTGTAGATCAGGTTTGGTTAACCAGCCTTGCTCCAGGGCTTCATGCTGTGTACAGATTCCTGCACTGCACTGCCTACTTCTTCTTGTTTGGTGACTCCTCCTTAATTCATTGCCCACTTTCACCCCAATGCCTGTTTCTGTTTTCTGTGTTTTTTGTGTTTTTCTCCAAATGCCTTATTACCTGCATTTTCTAGGATCTGAAAACAATTTCATTATTTTTACCTACTCTCCTTTCTAATGGTATTTTGCTATTCTTTATGTCAAGTCTGTGATTATCTGCAACACCCAATCTCATAAGAACACAAACACACTCTTCAAGGGGTTTTTTTTCAGATCATTAACCACTATGTTTAGATGATAACACTGAACTCTACAGAAGACTAGTAGACATCATCTAAATTCAATACATTGCCCCAAACTGATACTCTTTGTAGTCTTGTGAGATATTTTTCAACCCACGTGACAGAATTTATAGCAAATTGCATTTGGAATAAATATTTAAAATAATAATGGATAATTATGCAAATAGTTTATTAAAATCCACATAAGAACTATGCCACTTTCTTCCTTTCACCCAGTAATTTGTTCCAGCAAACTTTTTCTTGAATCATTAGTGTAATGTAAACTCACTCAGTGCAATACTTTTCTTTCACTTTCTTTTATTTGTATAATTTTTTCTATATACTAGTTCCATTAGTAATGGAAGTTAAAACAAAATTAATTGAAATTATTTTCAATTGTCTTACATCTTTATTTTTTACTGTAAAGTAATATTTTCTGATTTTACTAATGAGATAGCTTACCCTTTTGGCCTTTTAATTTAACCCAAATTTATAAGCCCTTCCTGCTTTTACAATATTTGTAAATTTTGGGGGTTTATTTGGAGGCTTTGAGGCAGTCCTTGCCTCTGCCTCAAAACTCTGAGCAGCTCCCTCTAAACTTTTTTGCTGTCCTTGCCATTTGTAGTGGTTTAAACCCAGCCGGCAACTAGGCACCACACAGCGGCTCACTCACTCCCTTCCAGTGGGATGGGGGAGAGAATCGGAAGAGTAAAAGTGAGAAAACTTGTGGGTTGAGATAACAACAGTTTATTAGGTGAAGCAAAAGCCGTGCACACAAGCAAAGCAAAACAAGGAATTAATTCACTACTTCCCATCGGCAGGCAGGTGTTCAGCCATCTCCAGGAAAGCAGGGCTCCATCACGCGTAATGGTTACTTGGGAAGATAAAATGCCGTAACGCCGAACATCCCCCCCTTCCTTCTTCCCCCAGATTTATAGGCTGAGCATGGCATCATATGGTATGGGATATCCCTTTTGTCAGCTGGGATCAGCTGTCCCAGCTGTGTCGCCTCCCAGCTTCTTGTGCACCCCCAGCCTCCTCGCTGGTGGGGTGGGGTGAGAAGCAGAAAAGGCCTTGACTCTGTGTAAGCACTGCTCAGCAATAATGAAAACATCCCTGGATTATCAACACTGTTTTCAGCACAAATCCAAAACACAGCCTCATACTAGCTACTATGAAGAAAATTAACTCTATCCCAGCTAAAACCTGCACACCATGTTACATTTTAGTCCCAGATCTTTGATTTAATTAAGAACTCTTCCAATCATGTGCCTTGTGTTGTCTTCCAGAGGAATTGCTTGTGGGTTTTTTTTTTTAATTGGCAATATTTTTCTCCACTCGCAGAACCAATTAATTCCCTGACTTACATACTGTTCACCATATTTCTTTGTTCTGCACACATACGTCTCAAAATTTGTCAGCCTTCTAATATTATAGTTGGTAAATTCTTTTCTTCTTATATTATTAAATATAAGTATTTTGCTATAGTTGGATACAATTTTTTTCATTTTTTTCACCCATTAGCACTATCATAAAGAAGCAGATGAAGATCTTAAGCATTCAATGGATATTTTCATATCTATATTCTAAAATTGTTTTCTAATGTATCTTACGAAGCCCATCCATGATGCTTTGTTATCCAGTGGTGGCCAAATTACCTGAGATTCTCCCACAAGAAAATTATTTTGTTATTAAATCTTTCGTACTCCTAGTAAGCTATAGTCAAAGTCTACAGAAACTTCTCTCATTTCTCATTCATTTTTTCTTTCCCAAGACAACTTCCCAGCCAGATTTTACTTTCACTTCACATTTCATCAGTACTGCACATGAACCTGCTATTCCTTCCACCTTGCACCATCTCCTTTCCCTTACATCATTTAGCCAACTGTAATAAAATGCAAAAGCCCTCAAGTGACAGCAAGCTATTGATGACCTTTTGTATTGGTGGGTTCAAAACTAGACATTAGTGTTATAGTTTTGAGCTACACGTGAGCCAGTAGTGCACCTTGGCAAAATGCTAAAGATGGCCAACAGCACCTGGAGCTATATTAACAGGAGATCAGCCAACATTTGTTAGACCGCATGAATAATACTGCATCCAGTTTTGGGCCCTCAGTACAGGAGGCATCAATAAACTGGGACAAGTTCAGCGAGGGCTACCAGGATGGTTGGGGCTGGACCACTTGCTCCATGAAGAGAGGCTGAGGGACTGGGGCTTGTTCAGCCTGGAGAAGACATGACTCTGGGGGGAGCTGACAGCAGTCCCTGGTACCTACAGGGATGTCAGCAAGGAGATGATAGAATCATAGAATCATATAGGTTGGAAAAGACCTTTAAGATCATCGAGTCCTACCATTAACCTAACACTGCCAAGTGCACCACTAAACCATATGCCTAGGCGCCACATTTACACATCTTTTAAATACCTCCAGGGATGCTGACTCCACCACTTCCCTGGGCAGCCTGTTCCAATGCTTGACAACCCTTTCAGTGAAGAAATTTTTCCTAATATCCAATCTAAACCTCCCCTGGTGCAACTTGAGGCCATTTCCTCTTGTCCTATCGCTTGTTCCTTCAGAGAAGAGACCAACACCCACCACACTACAACCTCCTTTCAGGTAGTTGTAGAGAGCGAGAAGGTCTCCCCTCAGCCTCCTCTTCTCCAAACTAAACAACCCCAGTTCCCTCAGCCGCTCCTCATAAGACTTGCGCTCTAGACCCTTCACCAGCTTCGTTGCCCTTCTTTGGACACGCTCAAGCACCTCAATGTCTTTCTTGTAGTGAGGGGCCCAAAACTGAACACAGTACTCGAGGTGCGGCCTCACCAGTGCCGAGTACAGGGGCACGATCACTTCCCTAGTCCTGCTGGTCACACTATTCCTGATACAAGCCAGGATGCTATTGGCCCTCTTGGCCACCTGGGCACACTGCTGGCTCATACTCAGCCAGCTGTCGACCAACACCCCCAGGTTCTTTTCCGCCGGGCAGCTTTCCAGCCACTCTTCCCCAAGCCTGTAGCGTTGCATGGGGTTGTTGTGACCCAGGTGCAGGACCTGGCACTTAGCCTTCTTAAACGTCGTACAATTGGCCTCAGCCCATCGATCCAGCCTGTCCAGATCCCTCTGTAGAGCCTTCCTATCTTCAAGCAGATCAGCACTCCCACCCAGCTTGGTATCATCTGCAAACTTACTGAGGGTGCACTCAATCCCCTCGTCCAGACAGTTGATAAAGATATTAAACAGAACTGGCCCCAATACTGAGCCCTGGGGAACACCACTTGTGACCAGCCACCAACTGGATTCATCACAACTCTTTGGGCCCAGCCATCCAGACAGTTTTTTACCCAGAAAAGCATATGCCCATCCAAGCCATGAGGAGCCCGTTTCTCCAGGAGAATGCTGTGGGAAATGGTGTCAAAGGCTTTACTAAAGTCCAGGTAGACAACATCCACAGCCTTTCCCTCATCCACTAAGCAGGTCATCTTGTCATAGAAGGAGATCAAGTTAATCAAGCAGGACCTGCCTTTCATAAACCCATGCTGACTGGGCCTGATCACCTGGTTGTCCTGTACATGCCACATGATGGAACTCAAGATGATCTGGTCCATAACCTTCCCTGGCACCGAGGTCAGACTGACAGGCCTGTAGTTCTCCGGATCTTCCTTCCAGCCCTTCTTGTAGATGGGCATCACATTTGCTAACCTCCAGTCAACTGGGACCTCCCCGGTTAGCCAGGACTGCTGATAAATGATGGAAAGTGGCTTGGTGAGCACTTCCGCCAGCTCCCTCAGTACCCTTGGGTGGATCCCATCTGGCCCCATAGACTTGTGTGTGTCTAAGTGGTGTAGCAGGTGGCTAACCATTTCCCCTTGGATTATGGGGGCTTCATTCTGCTCCCTGTCCCTGTCTTCCAGCTCAGGGGGCTGGGTACCTGGGGAACAGCTGGTCCTACTATTAAAGACTGAGGCAAAGAAGGCATTAAGTACCTCAGCCTTTTCCTCATCCTTTGTCACTATGTTTCCCCCCGCATCCAATAAAGGATGGAGATTCTCCTTAGCCCTCCTTTTGTTGTTAATATATTTATAGGAACACTTTTTATTGCCTTTTACAGCAGTAGCCAGATGGAGCCAGGTGTTTCACAGCAATGTGTGGTGGGAGGATGAGAGGCAGCAGACATAAATTGAAACAAGAGTGGTTCAGGCAGGATATGAGGAAAACCTTTCCCCGCCTTGAGGGCAGTCAGGCAGTGCAGTAGGTTGTCCAGAGAGGTTGTGCCATCTCCATTCATGAAGGAGATGACTGGATAAAGCCCTGAGTGTCCTGGGATGACCTCAGAGCTGGCCATGCTTCGAGCAGAAGGTTGGACTAGAGACCTCTGAGATCCTTCCCACCTGAATTATACTGTAATTCTATGGTTACAAAGATCACCCACAGAGTAGCATTAAATATCACATAATATCATTCTCATAGATCCTCTTATTAAAATTGTTCAGATTTACCATTAACCTGGTTAGCACAAAGACTAAATTTCATCACTTGTAATAGTAATAGCGGATGGTGAGATCTGTAGCTCTGGCTTGTTTCATATACTCTTTGCTATTGTGTAGAGATACTAGAGCACATTCACGCTCTTGTTCTTTGCCTTCTGTCTCCTAGCAACTCCATCTGCTGCCTTATTTTTTATGTTGGAAGTACAAGTCAGATATTTTTTTTTTTTTAGTTAGAGAAAAGCTGCTCCTTCCCTGCTTCCAACCTAGCTTAACACACAGTTTTATATCTAAGATGCTGGAACATCTTTTGTACAAGTGAAGTTCGTTTCATCCTGCACTTTGTCATGACCAGACCCTCTTTTCCACAGATCTAGGCCAGTCCCTTACCCATGGGTTCTTGGCCACATAGGAATTTGAGTGACTATTAATATTGTCAGTTCTCTCCGAGGCTCATTAATCCACCTTTGGTTTGAGGGAATGTTTCTGTTGTTTTTTACCCCTATTGTTTGGTCTTTCATGAGATATAATTAGACATTCTCTGGCATCCATAATTCACACAAATCTCTATTACTCATTCCCTGGCACATGACGTATTTCCTTGCCAATATTTGTGGAGCACACTGTGAACTTAGTGGCACTGAGAAGTACGTAATAAAAAGTGCTTATCCTGTACATGCCTGTCAGTTACACACGCGTTAAATTTAACTCATCCAGCTCCACTGTGATATTTGTATCTGTGACTACAAGTGATTAACCATCACAGCAACATAATCTCTTATCCATCCAATGGATAAAACATCATAGTATTGGGTGATGGGTAGAAAAAAGGAGGGAAAAATCAGTCTGCACTTGGAGAATGTGAGAGTGCCTCAGGAGAGCACCAAAATATTATGAAACGTTTCACCTTTCTTAAAATATTTGATTATTTATACATGGAAGGGTGACTTATCTACAAAGTAACAGACTGAAACCTGAGCCTTCTTTGTAGCCTACAGAAAAATCATGATGACTCAAGTATTTTCAGTAGAATTGGAGCTGAACCTTTTGTTTTAGAGGTCACTGGTTCCTTAGTCTGAGCATCCCCCCCTTCAATATCTTCAGTCCTTTTCATAACATGTAACTTTTATGTAATTTAGTCATCTCTCCAAAGCTCCCTTGTTGATCTCTAAACACTTCAGGCATTGTCTTTTCTGATATCAGCAAAAAATATTGTTGGCCTGCTCATTTCTGGAGTGGAGTGTATGCCTCAAATTTGAAAAATCGGACTGAGAAGGAAAAATAGTCTGTCTTTATTGCATCCAGGTTAGATTGTACCCTAAAACAGAATCTAAAACAGGAAAGCAGCAAGTGCAACAGCTAGAAAGAATTTTCTTGGTAAACATTTATGAATTTCCAGATTTATAAATCACCATTCCTAGGACTCTCTCTTTTGAGCTATAGGACTGAGTTGTGACACTGAAGGTAAATTGGTGTATGGATTATAGCCGTTTTAGGAGAACAGATTAAAAGAAAATGTAAATATCAAAGTGCATAATGATATAGGAAGCTTCCCTTATACAAAATACAGACAGTTTAGCTGTAGTCCAGCCAAAATATTTGACTTCTTTATATATGACTCCTTACAAGGAAGGGCAAGTTTCAAGAAAACCCACATACTAATGGTGTCCAGGATTTTTCTTTTTAAAACATTCCTAAGCAATAGCTAATGGCCAATGGCTAACAGTACAGGTCATCACTGAGTTGGTATACAGGTGATGTAGTCAACTATAAAAACCCACATCATTCCAAAATTCCCATGTGGGAACAAACTATAATATAGCCAATTGGCCCAAATGTCCTCTTGGGGTCCATTGAGGCTGTCACAAAGAGAACCAATAATCGCCTAATTTAACAGAGCAAAATTATGACAATGAGTTAATCCTCCCAAGTGCTTTACCCATGATACAGTAACAACTAGAAAACAAGCATGGAATACACCGACTGTTTGTGTTTACACGTTTTGTAGTTGCCACTGGCAACAAGAAAATTAACATGTACAAACAATACAATAAAATATATATTGATTTTAAATGACAAAGAATATATCATTTTGAAAATAAACAAACCTAGCGGGGAAAAAAGATGTAATGAAAAATATGACCTTTTTAAGATTTCTTTTTTAATTTGTACAGCTGCAGTCTTCTATCATAGTGAACTAAAAGAACAGTAAATACTAGGCAGCTGACACTTAAATCATTATATATCTTCTAGTTTTCAGCTCAGCATCTGCTGCATCATTTCTCAGACTTCAAAGTGTCTGGGAAGAGAGACCAAGGATAAGAAAAATGCATCTTTTCAACTGAAAGCATATATTTTTCAATGACAAAGGACTACAGGCCATATTCCATTGCTATTACACAATAGAAGGGCACTCTGAAACTCTCATTTTAATTTAAAGAAAAAGCTACCTCTACAATAGCAATTTGGAGGGAGAGGGTGGTTACAGGAAAAAGAAACTTGACTAAAACATGTCAAGTTTTCATGGTCAGTGAAAATGAACATGCCAATTTTTCTAAAAAGAAGTAATGTTGTAGTGCAGACAAGCTGTTTCCGAGTGGGGTAACACCCTCAGGTACCTCTAGAAACCAGTTCAGTGAAGCGGTTGTCTTTCCTGTGCTGCACTGATTTTCAGTGCCAGAGGAGTGTTCTGATTTCAAGGATTTCCTCCTTAAAATGAAAGGGGCCTGATTCTTCTCTTACACCTATGGAAATCAGGGGAGAAAGACAATAGAGTAATACCATCATTAAAGCAAAGAAAGGATAAGACACAAGAGCGTGAATATCGCTTTATTTATCATCCCTTTCATTGAAAGGAATTAGAGTTAATTAGCCCAGCTTGTAGCAAAATTGAGACATTCTATGCAAATCCTATTTAACCTCTCTATTATCTTTTTCTAGGTTTTTTCTGTATTTGTCAGAGCTTCTGTAAAGGGCATATTAGATGACTTTGGCCCACATCATTAGAAAAATCAATACGTTTTACTTTAGAATCAGATCAAAACNTATACAATTTTCAAAGCCCTTTAGAAGCCTGAGTGCCATATTTTAAAGACTGAAGAACTAATGCTAACCACTAGACCCTGGCTGTCTGCACTGCCTAAGCGGTGCCTACTCCCTGCCTCTATTCTGAATGCCTTTAGCGAAAACCATTTTGCCATAAAGTGAGCTGATCCCAAGCAGCGTGGATTTCAGCCAGTCTGTGCCATTTGACCCCAAGGCCTGCAATAAATCCCAAAATACCCAGCAATTGGTACTTTACAAAACATATTTACATATTCAGAGAGACTAGAACTTAGAGACCGGGACTCAGTCCCAAAATGGGATGAAGTGTTGTGACCCATTCCCTTTCCACACAAGTGTTCATGGGTTAACCATGGGCATGCTGTCAAGCCCTAACTAGTCCGGTGTGGTCAGAGTACCAGTTTTCATGGAGTTTTAGGGAAAAACTGATGAAGTTACTGAGGCAAAAGAATGGGGATGCTTTTTCTTCCTCCAAACTGCCCATTGAAGAAGGAGAGTGAAACCTTTGTTTGGCTGTTCTTCCAGCCAGACAAGGAGAGGTTGGGTCACAGCTGGAGCAGGTGCCTCTCTCCAGTGAGAATTCATCACCATGAAGCATTTACTGATTCCTACAAATTAAAAGCATGTCTCAAAAGCCATTCCTGTTTCTTAAAATACAGCTGGAGGGTAATGAAGACGTGTTAGGTGATTTCGGCTGCATTCTCCATGTTTCTCAAAATCATTTCCATTTTTTAGACAGTAAGAAGTCTGTCCTGGAAAGAGGGAATACCCTCAATCCTTCCTGTTGAATGTTTTCTACCTTGAATAAAACAATTAAAATGTGACAGAGAGTGACAGCCAGCACAAGAATGAAGCCTGGTCTCCAATTGCATTAATTACTCCAGATCCTAGTTTAATGCAAGTATTTCACATAACCCAGGGTTAAATTACTGCCTTTTTTAAGATGCCTTTCCCCCCATATTTCTTACTGACCAGCTGCAGTAGCTCTCTATTTGACTTGCTGGGGTTTTATGCTCCCCATTCATAAGCTCTAATTCTACACACATGCACACATACATGCACACAGAAACACATACACACATAAATACCTCTGCTGGTGTGCATGGTACTCTCATCCCATGGTGCTATGGAGGGATTTCACTAGGCAGCAATGTCCTTGCAAGGTACGTATTGTAACAGCACATTTTTCTGTGAATCTAGCCCTGGTGTAGGAAGCTAGTTAGGTGTTTTCAAAATGTTAGTCATGTTGCTTGGTTACAACACAATATTTAAGAACTTGGACACAATAGACCTAAGTAACCTGGTGCAAGAAATCATCTAAAAAGAAAATCCAGTCCAGCCAACCACAGAACCCCTGTTCTGGACCAGTACAGACTAAATTCTACAAAAGTATTTTTGCTATTAACTTCAATAAAACAAGGTTTTCATGTTACACCCTTGTTGACAATTCATCCAGTTTGAAAAAGAAACATGAAAACTCATTTCTGAAAAAGGTTAATTTGCATATTGATTTGAAAATTGTGAAGCACAAAGTCCTTTCCAAAAACACCTGAGGGTCTTTGTTCCCAGTGTGGCAGGACTTACCACTCCTTTTCTCGTGATCTGTTTTCTGCCACTAAAAAAGATGCCTGGGAATCAGAATTCACTCTTGCAGTGCTAAATAAATACCAACAATAAGGAATCTAAGATCCTCAGTTTTGACAGCTTACTTTTATAGCATTAATTTACTATGTTTTCCTTATGAAAAATCAATATACGACGCACTTAACAAGGATGTTCATAATCATTCAAATATTGATACAAACCTCTGTCTGTTGCTATGATACTGCACTCATTTTATATTCCCATTTAGGTTATAAGAACATTTGCTCTGTTGTTTACTACAGAAAAGGCAAGACAAAAAATGGCTAGTTTTATTGCCTCTCCTATTTAAGGAGAACTAAAACTGACTTATTATACCCCTCACCCTGCCTTTTATTAGAATTACAGGGCTGGCCCGTCACGTTGGAAATCAGCATTGGGCGTGCCAGCTTATTGTTTTTAACCTAGTTACTATAACATTGAAAAACAATTAAAAAATTTACATGTAGGCTCATATGATGAGATATACATGTCTGATAGGGAAACAGTGCAGAAATGGTTAATGATGATTCTCATTTCTTCTTCCACCTGTGCCCAACCTGACAATTGAAAGCAGCTGGTAGAGGGAAGAGTCATGGGGATGGCATGTGTGAAGCTTGCCTTGGAGATATTTTGTTGGCCTTGCAGATTAAGAGTAAAAAATAATATGGGGAAAATGACTGAGTAGGGAGGCTAAATAAGGGGCAGATAAGATGCTGCACTTTTTTTCCCTTCTTTTTTTCTCTTTTCTTTTTTTTACCATTTCATTTGGAGTTCTTGCTCTCTGGTTTAAAGTAGGTTCTGGGACCAGCTCTCCTATATCTTATCCTGCAGCTATTTTAAGGCAAGATGGACTGTTTTGCCTGTTCCTGAGCTGGTGATGGAGCTGTTTTAGCCTGAAAAAGTGTGTCTGCCCATACAGTCTTCTGTTCCTCCTGAGGAGGAAATGTGGAGATGACCATCTACAGCTGTATGGTGTAGCTCTGGCTTTGCTGTGCTTTATCTCCTTTCCTTCTTCAATGGGGTAGCCTTGCCTCTTTTGCTCTTTTCTACAATTTGAGAAACTCTGGAGGGTGAAAAGCAGTAAGCAAAATGGTTGTCCACATCACCACAGGAATGAGAAAGGTCTGAAAGGGAGCAGTGACCATGGAGAGGCATGAGGGAGTCCTGTCTTTTCACAGCATCTCAAACCCTTTTTTTCTTGGTATCTATTGGCCCTATCTGTAGTTTCCTTAGAGCCCTACAGGTCTTCCCCCACTCTCTCTTCCCCCTGTGGGATCCCACCAGCTTCTTAGAAAGTTGCTTCTCTGCAAAAATTATCTACACTGCCAAAAAGGTTTGAATTAGTTCTGGTCCTTAGCCAGAAGGGAAGTGGTGGCTT
>WAAD01038308.1:1968-13319 GCA_013389945.1 Fregata magnificens | reverse complement strand
TTCCAACCTTAATGATTCTATGATTCTATATAATAATGCCCTTTTTGAAGGGACAAGCCGAGGTGATGGTGTGTGGAGGGAGAGGGCAGGGGGAGACAAGGCAGGTGGAGGCTGGACATGGGGCATGGGGGACACCGGGTAGGAAGGTGGTGGCAGGGGGCTCGCTGTCCGGGGGGCTGGCTCGCCCCTGCCTGGGGTTGCCATCCCTGGGCAACAGGGACTTGAGCTTTAGCTGAAATGTTGCCCTCCAGGACATCGATACGACCCTCCAGGACATCGGTGTGGCTCACGGGGCTGGGCTTGCTGTGTCCCCACTGCTGACCTGGCATCTAGGGACACAGATGTAGATGGTGAGGGGGTGAGGAAGAGGTGAGGAGTGGAGAGGAGGATGTAGACGATACCTCCTCTGCCAGCTGCTGGTATGGCTTTGGGATGCACCTGGTGCTCGGGAGACTGAAAAGCTCAGCTGTGGGGGATGATGCTGTGGGTGTACATGGGCAGAGAGGAGCATGGAGGAGGAGCATTCCCAGGAGACTGGGAAGCTGGGATGCCCTTGTCCACCCTCTGGGGGATGACAAACAGCCCCATAGCCCTCACCCAGTGCCTTCCAGGTGGCTATTAGGCCAACTGTTGGCATCTGGGGAAGAGTCTGGGACAGATCTGGTGAAAACTCATTATTTCTCCTCGTGAGAGCTGTGACTGAGCTGAACAGCAAAGAAACCAGATGGACATGCTGGAGCTGGAATTGGACAGATCAGAAGTGTGGCTGCCAAAATCTTCAGCTTCAAGTAGCCTGGATGGCCAGAGGAGGGGCAGAGGGGAGCTGAGGGCACATGGGCTGGTTGTGCTGCCTACTGATGTGGGGAGCTCGGTCAGGTCTGCTGGGCTGGAGCCAGTGTGGAGCCCAGCCAGGGGTTGGTGAAGGGCTGGGACTGCAAGGACTGAGTTCAGCTCAGCACTGCCGGGTTTGCAGCCAGCAGTCCCATTTTGTTGCAGGGATGCTCGGCCTCCCAGCTGCGCCCCATGGCCAGCAGTACAGACAGAGCCGTGGGGCACAGCGCTCCATCCCACTGCCCCCTCGGTGTGGAAATGCCCACAGATACCAAGGGGATTTTTTCTTCTAGGAGCCACCTGCTTCCCTAGAGAGGCTAGAGGAGTTCCCAAATTCAGCATCCTGAATGACTGGCCCCAATGCCATTGCTTTGCATGGGAAGTAACTAACTGCTTCCTCTCTGCTTTTTACTCCTTGCCACATTTATGTCCAGGTGTTTAACTCTGACCTTGGATCAATTTTTTGCTTAAAGTTATCCATTTTTCCATGACAAGGACCTCTGAGATGATGAAAAATTGACATGGTGTAATAGCAGAGGAGTGCCTCTGGATCTGCAGCCAATCTCTCCTGCAGCGTGGAAATAAAGCCCTCCGAACACTGCAGAATATCTGAGCAAATCCAATAGTCTCTCATTTTTATATAGGTATATATATAGGTATGTACATGTGCATAGCTTTATACATATGCATATTAATATTCTCCACTCATTTCATTGCAGCATCTGGCCATCAGAAATGCAACTCCTAATGCCAGGGGCTAATGGGAGATGTTTTTATTTGTCCTTGTTATAAAAGAAGTATCTCTGTATTAACTTTGCAGGGTATTATATCGATGTAGGCCAGTAAACTTCATGGCAGATTTCACAACCCTGTTTGTTAAGTGTATCGTCTTAGACTGTAATATCTAGCTGGGAAGACAAGTGAAACCCTTGCAAGCAATACATGCCTGGGATGGTGGTGTGAAGCTAGGGGAGGATAGGAGAAGTGATGCTGATACCTGCAGGATCCCCCCCGGGATGTGCAAGAGGCTCCCTACGTCCCAGGGAAAGGGTTTTGCTCCCTGTTCTTTGGTTACTCCTAAAGGCTCCTGGAGCCGTGTTCATGCCAGTGGCAATTGCATCCCTTGGGTTTCTGGCTGGCTGTTCTGGAGGCTGTTTGCTCTCCTGTCCCTCTGCCTTCCATGTCCCCAGTAAATCTAACATGATACACACTGCGGCCGCTGGTCACAGATAACTGCTTAGCTTAAATCCTGCTTGAATTCCCTTGGCTTATCTGCTAAATGGGATCTTGGTTATAGAGTCCTGCAGACATGGAGGCCTATTTGGGCAGGGGCTTGTTTGGCAAGGAGTTTTACAGAAGTTTGAGCAAATTGCTGGGGAGAAGCTGAGAGATAATAACAAGGAAAATTATATTAAACTGACTTCTCTGCTTCTTCCTCATCCCTCGGCTGTTAGCAACCCATCAGGAGAGTGCAGCTCTCAAGCAGACAAGATGGCATGGGTCTCCGCAGCTCCCGGCCAGTGACTGCAGTGGTGAAATGCCATCTCAGAGCCAGGCGAGGAGGGGAAGGCCTCCCCGTGTGTGTCCCCAGGGCTGCCCTCAGCAGTGGGCAGGCAGGTGCGGGTCCGGGCAGGGCGAAGGCAAGCTGCGTGCCTGCTAAGGCACTGATGCTGCGGGGACGCCGGCTCTCCTGCCCTGGCTCCTGGTGGCTGGCTGCCACCACTGCTGGCTAATTGGGATGCTGATAATTATTAGCGTTTCATGATTTCATTTTCCCCTCATTACACCCTCAGCCTCAGTGGGGCTGAGTGCATCTCTGCAAAGACCTTAGGAGATGGAGGGGGGTGATCCATATCCCCCATAGATCACCAGTGAAACCAGATCAGATGCAAACTGTGCCTGGAGAGACTGGATCAAAATCCCATTGCTTTGGAGGCATTTGGAGCTGCAGCAAGGACCAGGCTGGGCAATGGGTTCACAAGGTTGGGGCTACAATGAGTCAGGAGGATTAGGGAAAAGGCTCTGGGTTACGAGTTCAGCATTTGCAGAAGGCAACTGGCCAGAGGGGCTGTGTGGGACCATAGGTGTGTGCAGGAGAAAAGCCCTGTTGGTGCTGTGTCTCTTAAGCTTTGCACAGACACTCAGAGTGTTAAAGGAGAAAACAACCCAAAAAACTAATTTACTTGGATATTGGCATAGGATAAAACTTGCATAGGGAAATCAATCCACTGGACAGGAGAGTTGGTCACTGTCTGGTGGTGATGGTAGTCTCCATCACAAGGGTTCTTGCTGTTGTGTCTTCAGCTGGGCCAGGAGAGCCTCTGCAAAACGTTGTCTTGCTCAGTTCTTGCAATCCAGCTGGCCACAATCCTACCTGAGCCCCCAATACATGCATAATTCAGTGCCATTGACATACCTCAAGTACATGCAAAACATCTCTTAAATATCTTGACTACACACAGAGGACCATCCTACACGACCAGTTCTGCAGGGGCAGTTCCTATTGACTACTTACAAACATCTTGTCTCTGCACAGGGCGGTCACTGCTGCAGCAGGGATGCCACCCAGGGTGGAGATCAGCACATTCAGGCACACAGATAGGACAGGACCATCTGAAATTCCCACCTGGAGGGCTCCCGTAACAATTAGTCAGATACTTAATTGTGAAGGTGCCTGGGGGTGTTTGCAGCCAGCACTGGTTGTAGGGACTTTCTCCATCCTTTTGTTTGCAAGGCTTTTTCTTTCTTTCCCCTGTCTGGCAACCAGATCCCAGGAGGGAAGAGGCAGGTTTTCCTGGAGACTTGGAGCTTCAGGGTGCTGCGGGGTAGGACTTTTGAGTAGACGTTGCTGGCTGGAGGTTGGCACCGAGCTACTTCCCTGCTGAGCAGCACCTGGTCTGGGGCTCAGTTGCCAAATGCGCTTTGGATTGGGACAGATTTTCCTCGAGCCCAGAGGGGACGGGTAAGAGAAGGGACCTGGTGGCAGGGAGCCTGGGCTGGCACCTTGGAGGAAACCCGCTGACTGGACAAGTGTGAGCCCAGGTCAGTGCCAGCACCGCTCAAGGTCACCTTGGCCCCAGGCTTGTCCTGGGGACATGGCGTGGTGCAAATGGGAAACACACGAGGCGGCTTGACAGAGGGCAATTTGGGTAAAACAGCATCAGGAATGTCAAAGTAGATTTGTTTCCAATATGGAAAACACCTCCACCGGGAGCACAAGGGAGACTTAGGAGTTGTTACTTTTGGATGAGAGAGGCAGTGAATTTGATCTGTGAACAAATGGGAACTGGCAAAGCTGACAGCTTTTGCTCTGATTGCTTAGCTTCCTCTGTGCTGGGCTATGTCTTTTTTTTTTTTTTCTCCTTTAATTTTTTTTTTTCCTTTTAATTTATTGAAATGCTCTGGATCCCGATTCACTTTCTTTGCTCTTTATTTCTTATTGCTTTGGCTGAAACATTAAATCCCCAGTATGACTGGGATCAGGGCACGAATAAAAATAACCTATGGAAAAACAGACCAACCCAAGGACATGAAAACAAGCTGCAGCATTTCTGATGTTTGGTTTTGGTAGCAGAGGGTGGGTGACTCCTGGGAGCAGGACGGGGACATGGGGATGGCAGCCTCTGTCATGAAGGGCTGTTACCAATCCCTGCACGATGGGGTGGCCAAAGTGAATTGGTGGGCTACCCTCTGGCTCCTAAGGAGCAGGGTCTCTGCTAAAATTGGCCGCCTGACTTCACGGGCAGGATAAGGGAGAAATCTCCCTGCCAAGGGGTGAGGCCAGATGTTTTTCCTGCAGCTAAGAAAGTGCCAAGAAGGAAGCCTTGCCTTGTGAAATGTCCTTGGAGAGCTGCAGGGGCATGGAAAAGTGGCTGCCAAGTGACCTCTTCACCTGACCCTGCTTTTCCAGAAATGAGCATCCTTTGTCACAGGGGGAAACTGAGGCCCAGGGCAATGATGTGGCATCGGTAGGTGGGGAAGGCTTGGAGCAGCACCCTGCATTCCTGGGCATCAGCCGCTTTCCCTCTGTGCAGACAGCTTATGTAGTCAATGTGTCACTTACTCCCCTTTCATCAGCATTACCATTTGTAAAAAAGGGGAAAGAAATCCAAATCTCCAAGAAGCCACTCAGGCTGTTGTCCGAGGCTTGTTTTTTTTTTTAAAAAAAAAAAAAATCAAAGAAACAGATGTTTCTTTTTGATATTAAAAGGGCTGCAGGGCTGGATCCTGCTCTTGCTTCCAATACTGTGAATCTGGAGTGAAGCAGCAGTCCCTCCGGCAGGGAGAGGCGCTCCTCTGCACCGCAGGCAGTCTGGCCCCCCCGAAGTTTTGGGAAAGGGGTTTTCCCCTTTTTGTGACACCTTGCTATTAATGAGGTTAGTAACAGATGCATTTGCAGCCTGCCTGCTGTGGTGCTGCTCTGGGAATATTTCTCCTTCCTGATTGCTGTCTTGTCTACCTTGAAACAGGGCCTGCTGCTGCTTTGATAACTGGATTGAAAGGCTGTTCTAGTTTCACTGCAGTCTCCGTACGTGCCTTTGGCTCATCTTCTGACTAAATGGTGCTTTTCTAGCACCCTCCATGGTTGCCCCTCAAATTGACCCAGGGTGGCCCATGGCAGCTCATCACATGGATTTCCTGGGGAAAACCATTTCCCAATGGGATCCCGCAGTCCCACTCAACCTTAGCCCTTCTCTCAACATTGGCAGCTGTATATCAGCCTCCTGCAGCACTCTGTGTGCAGGGACTGGTTTGGAGGATGCTTTTCAGCAGCAGACGGGCCGTTGTCACATGCCAGGACCCTTCTTGCATTTCAACTCCAAAGGAGCTGGTGAGTAGCTATTTACCCTGCCAATGACCTTGAAGCACGGGGCCAAGAGCTTGTGTTCAGATGAAACCTCCTGCACACCCTGCATGGACATGGTCTGCTGTCAGGGTCTGATTCTGCCAGCTGTGATCTCTGGTCTGTGTCAAAGTTGGATTTGGCTCTTGGTAAACAAGCTGAGAAAGCTGGAGCTCGAGCAGTGTGGAAAGCTGGTTCCTTAGAGCTGCAGTTTGTTACTGCTCTTTCAAAAACAGATCATTGCTCTACAGATCATAACAGCTACTGGCTGGAAGGAAGGAGCAATGCATAGGGCTGAATCTGAGCAGCAGATTAGCAATGGGGCTCAGCAAGGCCAGGAGCTGTGACATCTGGAGAGATGCCTGGTGGAGGCAACAGCTTCTCATTCCTGCTTCCCCAGGACTCCCTGCCCTGCAAAGGGGGAAGGTATACCCCAGAAATGCCTCATCCTGGACCCAAGATGGTGCCCATCAGCAGCATCCTGCTTCTTTGAGAAGCAGCATCTCAGGGGTGGCTGCTGGGTTTCTACCACCAAGTTTAACACCTAATCTGGGAAAGAAGAACCCTAATTTGGGAGGGATGTGCTGCCCTGGAAAGTGGGTCACACTGCAAATGGTGCTCTCCACCCCTCTAGCACCACAGGCATCCTGACAAAGCTCGAGCTGCTCCATGAGGATGCTGGGCACTTTTCAGTAAAGGTTTTGCACTCCCTGATCAATACCTGAAGCCTCCCGCTGCTCCACATTAGGGCTCAGGTACGGGGACCGTAGCTGATTAGGTGCAGAAGAAAGCTCTGGGCTGGATCAGAGACATCCAAGATGTCAGACCCTCTTTACTCATCAAAATACAAAAGCAAGAATCTCATCTGGCTGCTTGGTTCTGCTGAAATAATAGCTCATTCAGGAGGTGGAATTTAAGCCTAAAAGCTAACATTTGTGGTGTGTATTTATAACAGGCAGGCACAGGGAACCTACCCATACTGCATTTAATTTCTTCACAAGCTCCTTTGATCCAGGCATTACTGTCCAGGCAAAACTGGCACAAATTTCATCACTGCTGCTGCCCAGCACTGGGACTGAGAGTAGCTGCATTATAATTCATTTTAATTGAGTGTTTGGGCTATCCACGCTGGCCAGCAATCCTGCTTCAGCTCATCACCATGAGCTCGTTACCTCCAAAACCCAAAGGCTCACCTGCCTTGCAGACGGGAGATGAAAAAATGGGGCACTTGCTAGGTGCTTGCAGTAGGTCTCAGTTACGGTGTGTTGGGTGATGCACGGGCTGATGCTGGGAGGGAGAGGGCACCTGGCTTGGCTGGGATGGACCCAGTGGGGTATTTATGGAGGCTGCTGGATGCCTGTGGAATGTGTGGGGTCAAATCCCTGCAGAGAAGGGGATGGATTCTGGGTTTCCAGGTTGTTATCACTCTGTCTGCCCTGGGGCGAGCAGGAGGACCATGAGCCCTGGGGAAATCAGGCATCCCCTTTCCTTTGAAGGCAGGGAGGTGACTGCTGGAGTCATCAGTCCTGCTCCAATCTCCTCCTGCAGCCCATTGGCCTTCAGGATACAGTTATTCTTGCAAAGCAAGGGGAGGCACTGCTGTCAGCTGGCCCGCGCTTGTTTTGAACACATCAGAGCCAAGCTGGACCAGAGACCCAGCTTGGAGAGGAGACAAACCCACTATCCAGGCTCCTCTAGTAGCCCATGCCTAGCACATGCCTAGTGCATGCCCAGCAAAGCCTGCTCCTTCCCCCAAATAATATCGCAGCCTGCCACGAACACTGGGCTTGCTGGAGCATGGTAAGTTCACCTGCTGACCTCTCCTTCTTGTACTAAGAGACACTGAAGAATATATTTATTTCCTCCATGTCTTCTCCATGCCTTTACAGACTGTTATTCTCCCTGGACCTGCACAATCTCTTTTCCAGACAGCAAAGTCCTACCCAACTCAGTTGCTCCTGATGCAGAAGCTGTTCCAGATCTTGGGTCATCTCCATTTGGTCTTTCTGAGCCAGGGGAGCAGAACTGTGCACACTGTCCAAGGGGTGCAGATTTACACTGCAGCATGGTGATATTTGCTGTTTCGCTACCATTTCCTGACAACTGCTACCACTTCTGTGCTGCTCCCCGTTACGCAGAGCAGCAGCACTCAGCTCACAAGCCTGGCAGTGCCCCAAACAGTTTATTTCCAGTGTTCATCGACCCTGTATTTAATTTGTCATTTCATTGCTGAGCAGTTTTGCCAGATCTTTTGACAAGTTTTAAAAATCAGGTCCCTTTTTGATCACCCTAAACATGTGATACTGGCAGAAGATGTCACCTCACTGTCTACCTCCTTCCCTGGCTCATTCATGAACAGATCAAGCAGTGCGGGTCCTTGTGCTCCCTCCTTGCAGGGCTCTGATCCTCTGCTGAGAAACTGGCTTGCATCCTGGCCTCTTTGCCCATTTCTAAGCTGCTTGCAGTGTGTTTGGATAAAAATGGTCCTTTGCTTTGTCCTGCTGTGGGCTTGTCCTCATCTGATCATCTCCTGGTCCTGCAGACTCTGCTGCTCCTGTGGCTGAATGAGGAACCGTTCTTTTTTTTTATATATATATATATATCTCCTCTAAATACAGCTCCACTTTTCCTTACCTGGCTTTTCCCTGGGATTTTGAAGCACAGCAGGGTCTGGAGGCTGGTGAACACCATCCTTTCCCAGGCTTACTGCTGCAGCAGGTCCCTAGCTCTATCTGTAGGGTGGGAACATGCTCTGGAGAGGCCACTGATGGCTAGAGACACACAGGCTGCTCCCCTGACAACAGCAGGTCCTGGCACAAGGCAAAGCTTTTAGCCACGGATGCTGCTGGCTCTGCTGCAGAGACCCTGCAAGGCTGAGGACAGTTGCACTGGCAGCGATGCCAGAGCTGTATCACCTCTCTGGGTGCATATGGGCTTCCCAAGCCGCAGCTCAGAGATCCCAAGGAGGCCGGGGAAAGGCAGCATGAGATGGGCTGGAAACACATTCTGGGGTTTGTAACAAACTCACTAATTGCTGGCAGCAGCTCAGCTCCTCCAGGGCAAGGGGGTATTTACAACCACCGCGTTTATACTCTTTTGCATTGGTGGGTGGTAATTACAGCCACTTCCCTGTCCTGGAGGGGCTGAGGTCTCACCTGGAAACCCACAGCTCTTCCTTGAGGAAGGCAGGCGATCTGGCATAGCATCCCACCATGGCCACAGGGTGGGGGCTGCCATGAGACAGGCAGCCCCATGCTCCCAAATCCCCAGGTGATGTTCACAGCTGGGCCACTACAGTGGAGCCCTTTGTGCCTCCAGCCCACCAGCTACGCAAGCAGAGCTCAGGAGCATGTATACTGTGCTGGAGACTGCCTCTAATCCCTCTGCACCTCTGTCCTCACCACAGGGGGCTGTGATAATAAAGATATTCTACCTGCAGCCAGGAGAGCTGTTCGAGCACCAGCAGAGCCAGCAGCTGATTTATGCAGCTGCCATTTATACCATTCAAAGCCACTGCTGTGCATGCTAGCCAGGACACAGCAGGACTATGCTGACCTCCCTCCTCATACCCACCAATACCCTTTATGCTTTTAAGAGGGTGCAATAGCCAGGGACCTCAAAAACACCCTCACACAGCTTCCCACAGGAGCAAGGGGAAAAAAGCCAACTTCTCTTTAAAAAGCAAGCCAAGGAGGGAAACAGCTGCCCCTAATGACCCAATCCATCAAGCTAGCACTGGCCCCGTCACTTGCCTTCTAAAAGCTCCTGATCATCAGTGATTATCAAAGCTGGCCGTGTGCATTTTGGTAAGGCACAATCAAAGCTGAGTGCAGCTGAAAGAGCCATAAAAGCCTGTGCAGAGCAATTGGTACGGAGTCCTGGCTGGGGGTCAGGCTGGGAGCTGGCTGGCTGTGGGCTGAGTTCCTGCCCTTGCTAGCCTGCAAACAAACAGCTTGCTTTGGAGCTGAATGTAAAAGAGGAGAAATGCCGTGGATGTCCATGGGGCTACATTGGCAAGAAACATAAAAAGGTCTTGGGAGATGGCTTAGGGCAGGAGGGCTCCTCTGGCACATTGGGATATGTGACCTGCAGGAGGGGATAAAATGCATCACAGGTGATGGCTCTTGTTACCTCAGACATATATATTCATCTTGGATGAAATGGAAATAGCGTCGGAGTTAGTAGTAGTTAAGAAAGGATCACAGTTAGGAGTGGAAAATGACACATGAGAATTTAGAATATTCAAGGTAGTTAATAAAGTTTAGGCCAGATAAGAGGATGTTAGCACTGCATGCCTCATTAACACGAGCCTCCTAAAGGATAACTTCAAGGACCAACAATGGAAACATCCTGCTACAAACAAGGAGGTTAAGATAAACAAAGCCACAAGTGTGAAGTCACTAGTGATAAAAGGGAACATCTGCCCCAGAAGGCACCAAAACACGGTAACTGGGGGAAAGGTAATTCTGGCAAGGGGAGATGGCGACCACGGACCCAATTGAGGGATGAAAAGGACTAGACTAGACTAGACTAGACTAGACTAGACTAGACTACCCTACCCTACCCCACCCCACCCCCCCTCCTTGTGAGCATGTGCAGTGAATTAAAATCACACTGTAGCTTTAAAACTAAGCGAGAGAAATACAGGCCAATGGAAGAAGAGGATGCTTAGTCAGGTTGATGATTATGCATTAGATAGGCGTGGTGTGTTAACTGTTATGTATAAATGTCAGAATGAACTTCAGTAGGTGTGCTTGATTTGTGGAAAATATTCCACCTTGCACCCTGCGCAGAATAAAACAATGTCTGCTCTCTAAACATACTTTGTGTGTTTCGGGAGTTACTTTAACTTACAGGTAACAGTTTTGGCGACCCAGATGGGACTTGGATTTTGAGACCGGACTTCGATCGACACTTGCTACCGCCGGAGGGATCGCGAGCCGGACTCCAGCGCGCACCGGAGGACTCTTTCCGGGCATTCCCCTCGCGATTCCCTGGTGGGTGGTGAGTGGCCGATTGATACCGGGATAGAGACATTGTTATTTTGGTATTTTGTTAAAAATCTGGTTTCCGGTTGCAGCTGCTATTTTATCTCTCCTGCGCTACTACGGTGATGACCGGAGCAGGCAGAGATCTGGTCTGGTTTCTGGTTTCGGATTGCAGCTGCTATTTTATCTCTCCTGCACTACTACAGTGACGACCGGAGCAGACAGAGATCTGGTTTGGTTTTGGTTTGGTGCACCTATATTTGTAATAATTGGTGATATTATTGGTTATTTGGAAGAATATTGTTGTACGGTGATACATTGTGAAATATTTACAAATGGGAAACCTGACATCTTCCCAAGAAGGGGGAATAGTTAAGGCTTCCCCGTTGGGTTGTATTTTAAAACACTGGAATAAGTTTGGAGGCGACCCGTTAACATGGAAAAGGTTAATGGAATATCGTAACCAGTGGTGGCCGTTATATGTGTTGGACGATGGAGAGAAGTGGCCAAAGAATGGAATTTTGAAATATAATACTATATTACAGTTAAAGTTGTTTTGTAGAAAAGAAGGAAAATGGGATGAGGTACCATATCTGGATTTGGTTTTCACATTGCGGAATGATTGGAAAAGTAGAAAAGAATGTGGATTGATTACTAGGGATGCAAATGTTTTGGCTTTAGAACAAGTT
>WAAD01038306.1:2632-19851 GCA_013389945.1 Fregata magnificens | reverse complement strand
CTTGCTCATATATTATCATGAATAGTTGTATTGACATGTTCTCTGTTTTTTCAGATATAATTTAAAAATTATGTTTAAATGTCTGCATTCATTAAAATTAGGATAAAAGCCTTCTTTTATATGATATATTTTCTGTTATTCAAGCACATAGCTAATGTGCCTTAGTTCTGTAACAATACATGTCTTTTTTTTTGCCTTTTTTTCTGGAATCACAATAGCAAGTTGCAAATGATATATGAAATGAAAAAATCCCAGTCCAGTGTGCAGACAGAATATGGACAATGCTAGGCATTTTTTGACAAGACATCCACAAGAAAAAAAAAAAAAAAAAAAGATAAAAAAAAGAAGAAGAAGGGGAAAAAAAGGAGGAAAAAACCCTAGAATAAACCAGGACATTTAAAGGTACATCCAAAGAATAAGCCAGGATGCTTAAAGGTACATCCAAAGTCCATTGTAGTCACAGAAAGACTCTTATTAACCTCTGTAGACTTTGGATGCAGTGATTCTAGATGTCTTCTTTGAAGGAGTGTCTTTTTTTATCTCTTCTGTCAGACTTCTTTCCTTGAATCTTTAAAGCTCCTTGCAGTCATACAGCTCTAATACCAGTGTTTCCTCAGACCATATATTTCAAATCCCCTGCATACACATGAAATATATAAACAAGAAATTTTCCTAGAAAAATGACAGGATCATAGAAAGTCCAGGTTAGAAGGGAACTCTGGGATCACATGTTCACCTTTCTGTTGAAAGGATGCATTAAATTAGGTTATCCATGGCTCTGTCAAAACAGTCTTGAATATATCCAGTGAAGGAGATTCTAACACTCCTCTGGGCAATTTATTGCAAGATTAATTATTCCCACAGGAAAGATTATGTTTCTTATATCCAGATGGAGTTTCACCTGAAGAAACTTGTGTGTGTTGTCCAGTCACCATGCATTCTTCAGAAGGAAGCATCTTTGTCTTTGCAGTAATGACCTTTTAGGTGCTGGAAGACTGTAATTAGACACGCATGCCCTCCAGCCTCTTTCTCTCCATGTTGGATGAACTCAATTTCTTCAACATTTCCATGCATCAAGTTATCCAGTCCTCTAATCATCAGAGTGGCGACCTGCCACTGGGCCCTTTCCAATTTTGCAGTTTTTCCCTCACCTGAACTAGGGGAACCACAGCTGGGCACATTATTCCAGCTGTGGCCTAAAAAGTACCAAGTAGAGTGGACTAATCACACACCTTTATGTACTCGATTTGCTCTTACAGATGCAGCCCAGGACTTGATTTGCCATCCTTACTGACCTACCACACTGTTAACTAATATTCGTCTTCCTGTCCACCAGAACCCCCAGAGGCATTTCAGCAGAACTATACCTCAGTCTGTATTGCCACTAGAGATTATTCCATCCCCTGTGCAGTACATTCCACTTATCTTTTTAAAATCTCATACAACTCTTGCTAGCGCAATCTTCCAACCCATTGAGGTCTCTCTGTATAGTGGCTCTTGTAGTGCCACTAGTATTCTATAGTGTGATTTGACTGGGCTCCAAACACATAGAGTAATCCCAAGTAAAAATCAGGAAACCTTGATTTTTCCCAGACTGCCTTAGATTGTCCCTCACAAAATACGTATTGTTTGCACAGGTAGATGGATTGTAAAACATTTGGCATAGAACTATTGTAGCCCTGTAAATATGGTATTGCTGGCCAGTGTCTGAATTAACTCTTCAGGACCTCAGGAGTAAAAATTGTCCAGATTGATATTGGCCTGCCTAGAGCTTTGGTTTAGCTTGTTTTATTGTAACAACTGTCTAACCATCAGTTGAATACTACCTAACTCAATCTAGCTCTAGCTGAATTTTCTGCAATTATTACACCTCTTGTCATAATAATTTTGATAAATTTCTGTAACTAATAGATCTTAATAGCAAGTAGGGCTTTTATGACCCTAGAATAAAAATGCAATGTAGAAAATAAAAGTGTAAGATGATAGCAGAGGCCTTGAAAGGGTGTAGGATAATACCTGAGGCTCCAAGATAGAAACATCTAAAAAATAATGAAATCCTGGTCAATAATGGAATACAGTCTTGAGAGCTACGTAAAACTAGGTTTATGTATAACAAAGTGAACAAAGAAAAGCTGTCCAATATATGTAAAGCATGCCATATACATTAATTTCAGATACAAAGTGGAGTTTAAACAAATGAAGAAAGATGTAAAAAATGTAACAAAATAACCCTATGTAGACCTCAGAGGGAACAGGAAGCAATCCCCATTAGAAATATCATACTCTTAGAAAAAAACCAGTCAACTGGTGACTCACCTCAGTCTCCCATCATTTTTTCTTGAGGAAGGTTAGCCCCGTTACCCTTAGGATGCCAGAGGCAGTGCAAGGGTAAGCACAAAACCAGAGAAAAGGGATAGATACTAGGAAGTGTGTATATAACAATTTTAACCGTATTATCAGTTGAAGTTTTCCCCTTTTTCTGTAATAATTAGATAATTTATATTATAAATGTTACTATCATTGTGAGACTATTAATGTTAGTATCATTCTAACTCAATAATAGCTCTTTGGTTAGTCTCTTAAGGCTTTAATTAGACTAACAAATTTTAACTTTGCATATAATGCACGTTTCTGAGTCCACATTAATTACATTAAGTGCAACACTTTAAAAAGTTGAGTATATCTAGTCTTAAGCCACTTTTTTTCTTGTTTTTTTCATTTAATTTTATTCAAAACTGGCTATGACAACTGTGGGGTATTTTGTCATCTTTTTCAATTAAAACATTAAAGAACATTTTAGAAAAGACCTTGAATTGTTTTGGTGAGGTAGAGAGAATAGAATTCTTTGGGCTAGATCCACAGGGAAGGATTTATTAAACAAATAGTTCCTTTAAGGTTTACCTGGTACAGGTACATTACACAGGCATCCCAGAATTCACATAATTCCTACCTAGTTTCTATATAACCCTGTAGAAGCCAAAAGCCCTGTGGTCAAAAAAATAAACATATTGAAATTCTCTAGGCATCTATAATTCTATTCCTGGGTAGTTTCAGACATGCATATTGAAGAATCTTAGATTATAAATGGATGGATGGATGGATGGATGGATGGATGCAAATGGATGGATACAGAATCTTTAGGAAGAACAGACCAGGAAGACGAGGAGAGGGTGTTGCCCTTAATGTGAGGGAACAGCAGCAGTGCATTGAACTGCCTTGGGATGGATGATGAACAAGCTGAGAGTTTATGGGTCAGGATTAGAGGGCAGACCAGCTTGGGTGACATTGTGATGCATGTCTGCTACAGACTGCCTGATCAGGAAGAAGAAACAGATGAGACTTTCTTCAGACATTGGAAGAAGCCTCATGTTCACAGGCTCTGGTCCTTAGGCAGGGGACCTGAACCACCCTGAAATCAGCTGGAGCAATAAGGCACAAGTAATCCAGGAGGTTTCTGGAGTCCATTGATGGCAATTTCCTAACACAGGTGATCAAAGATCCAATAGGGAGAGATTCCCTTCTGGACCTCATACTTATAAATTAGGAAGAACTGACTGTGGATGTGAGGGCCAGGGGCAGCCTTGAGATGGTGGGGTTCAGGAACCCAAGAGGTGAAAGCTAGGCAAAAAGCAGGTTGACAGCCTTGGTCTTCGGAAGAGCAGACTTTAACCTGTGAAGGGGTGAATACTATGGGACATGGTACTGGAGAAAACAAGCATTCAGGAGAGATGGTTGACTTCCACAGATCACCTCCTCCAAGCTCAAGAATGGTCCATCCTGATGAGCAGAAAGCCAAGAAAAGGTGGAAGGAGACCTGCATGGATAAACAAGGAGCTCCTGGTGAAATTCAAACATGAAAAGGAAGCATACAAGGAGTGTAAGTAGGGACAGGTGGCATGCAAGAAATATAGAGATACCCCCTGAGCACACAGGGATGGGGTTAGGAAAATCAAAGCCTATCTGCAGTTGAATCTGGAAAGGAACTTGCAGAGGTCATTTTCAAACATATGAAGGACAAGAAAGTGACTGGGAGTAGTTAGCAAGGATTTATGATTGGGAAACCATGCTGGACCAACCAGGTAGTCATCTACAGTGAGATGACTGGTTCGGTGGATAAGCGGAGAGCAGTTGATGTTGTTTATGACTTCAGCGAGGCTTTCAACACTGCCTCCCATAAAACACTCATAGACAAGCTAATGACAGGCTAGGTAAGTGGTCAGCAAGGTGAACTGAAAATCAGATGGCTTCTAGTCTCAAAGGATAGTGGGCAAGAGTGCAAAGACCAACTGGAAGCCAGTCACTAGTGGTGTACCCCAGGGCCAATAGAGTTTGTCTTCGTTCATGACTGGAATAATGTGACAGAGTGCACCGTCAGCAAGCTTGCAGTTGATGCAAAACTGGCAGAGCTGATTGATACACCAAATGGTTGTGCTGCCTTTCAGAGGAAGTTTGGCAGGCTGGAGGATAGGCCAACAGGAACCTTACGAAATTCAACAGGAAGGGCCCAGTCGTGCACCTAAGGAAGAATAACCCCATGCACAAGTACACACTGGGGGCAAACTGTCTGGAAATCAGCTTCACAGAAAAGGTCTTGGGGGTTCTTGTGGACAACAAGCTGAGACTAGACACGTATCTAACCTGTCTGAGATACGTAACTAAGTGAGCTTATCAGAGGTAAACCTGGGGATTAATGCTTCCTGTGTGGATGTACAAAGTGTGTTCTTCATTTCCCCATTTCTGAATTTTTAGTAAGACTTTGTACTACACTTACTGTACTGTCCAATCATGGATTTTGTGCTATTGAAAACTTTTTAATTGGAACTCTTTCTGAAGCCTTTTTTGTTTTGAAGAAAATAACTAAAATTCTCTGTATTTGACTTAAATTGACTCTCATACTTTGACCTTAAGTTTGCAGTATTTCCTCCATACTTACTTTCTTATTTTGAACTTGGAGAGCTGTATTCTCTAAGTGTTAATCAGAAGAAAAGCAAAAACTGGAAACAAAGCTCACAAAACATATTTGCTTAACATGGCTGTCTTTTTCAGTCCTGTTTATTTTTGTTGTACTTTTGTTGTATTTTTTGTTGTACTGAAAGAGCTTTAAACTAGAACCGATGGAGGAAAGGGATACCAACAGGATTGCAGTAGGTAAGCCAAGGGTTGGCATGGCATCACCAAAGGGTGGCAGTCCTCATGGGAACATTTACCCTGCTCCTGGGAGCATGGAGGGCTCAGGAGCGTATCTGAAACACACACAGTATGAAAAACAAACAGGATGAACTGGAAGCATTGGTCAGCTCCCAGAGCTACGATATCATTGGTATTAGTGAGACTTGTCTCACTAATGAGTCCCATGATTGGAGTGCTGGAATGGAGGGCTACAGGCTGTTCAGGAGGGATAGGCAGGGCAGGCGAAGTGGAGGTCTCACACTATATATAAGGGAGAGGTTTGATTGCACAGCCCTTACAGTTAGTGATGATGTGGTTGAGAGCCTCTGGGTGAGGATTGGGGGGATGGAAAACAAAGGAGATGTTGTAGTGGGAGTCTACTATCAATCGTCCAGCCTGGATGTAAACACTGATGAGTTATTCTATACACAATTACGGGAAATTTCTGGATCAGTAGCCCTTGTCCTTATGGGAGATTTCAACTTCCCAGACATCACCTGGGAATATCATACTGCTGTGGTGAGCAGGTCTTGGAAATTCTTGAAGTTTGTAGGAGATAACATCTTGTCACAGGTACTCGGTGAGTCCACTAGGAAAGATGCCCTCCGAGACGGCTATTTGTGAATAGAGGACTCATGGGGTATGTGATGGTAGGTGGCTGTCTTAGCCACAGTGATCATGAAATGGTTGAGTTTAACATTTTCAGTGTAACGAGAAAAAAGGACAGCAGAGTTACTACCCTGGGCTTCAGGAGAGCAAACTTGAAGCTACTCAGGGAGCTACTTACCAGTGCCTCCTGGGAATCTGCTTTTGAGGGCTTAGGGGTACATGAGTGCTGGTCAGTTTTTAAGAACCACCTTTTAAAAGCACGGGAGCAGGCAACCCCATTGTGGCCTAAGTCAAGGAAGTAGGGCAGAAGACCAGCTTCGCTGAACATGGAACGCCTCACTGAGCTCAAGAGGAAAAAGAAACTATATGATCTCTGGAAGCAAGGTGAGGCTTTGCAGGAAGAGTACAGAGCTGTGGTTCACACATGCAGGGAGAAAACACGAAAGGCCAAAGCTCAATTAGAGTTGAAACTGGCCAGTCTTGTGTCAGACAACAAGAAAGGCTTTTTAAAGTATGTTACTAGCAAGAGAAGGTCTAAAGAAAACATTGGACCAATACTTGTTGAAGATGGTCATCTGACAAATAGGGATGAAGAAAAAGAGGAGGTATTCAATGTGGTTTTTGCCACAGTCTTTAATAATATTGATAGCCCTTGGGCTGCCTGGTCCTCTGAGTAGGAGGACCACAACTGCAGGAACAGTGACTTTCCATTGGTGGACACTGAAATTGTAAGGGAGCAGCTGTATCAGTTGAATGTCCGTAAGTCCATGGGGCCCGATGGGATTCATCCCAGAGTACTGAAGGAGCTAGCGGATGTTACAGCAGGACCTCTCTCAATTACCTACCAAAGGTGTTGGGTGTCTGGGGAGGTCCCTGCTGACTGGAAGCTAGCCAATGTTGTTCCAGTCTACAAAAAGGGCGTGAGGGAAGACCCAGGGAACTACAAACCTGTTAGTCTAACCTCAGTTCCTGGAAAAATTGTGGAGAAGATGATAATCCGTGCTATTGAAAGGCATTTAAAGAACAATGCAATCATCAGGCACAGTCAGCTTGGGTTCACAAAGGGAAAGTCCTGTCTAACTAATTTGATATCCTTCCATGACAAGGTCACCCACGTAGTGGATGAAGGGAAGGTGGTGGAGGTAGCATTTCTGGATTTTAGTAAGGCTTTTGATACTGTCGCTCACAGCACCCTTCTGGACAAGTTGTCCAGCTGTGGGATGAGCGGCTTCACGGTGCGCTGCGTGAAGAACTGGCTGAACGGCAGGGCGGCAAGGGTTGTAGTGAATGGGGCTACATCTGGCTGGTGACGGGTCACCAGCGGTGTTCCTTAGGGTTCAATTCTAGGGCCAGTTCTGTTTTAATATTTTTATCAGTGATCTGGATGCAGGAGTTGAATACACCCTTAGTAAGTCTGCTGATGATAGTAAGCTGGGAGGTGCCGTTGACTCTCTCGAGGGACAAGAGGCCTTTCAGAGGGATCTAGATAGATTGGAGCATTGGGCAGTCACCAGTGGCATGAATTTTAACAAGAACAAATGCCAGATTCTGCACCTGGGATGGACACTACGCCAGAGCCTAATATAAATTGAGAGAGGAGGGGCTGGAGAGCAGCCCTGCAGGAAGGGATTGGGGGGTGCTGGTCGACAGCACGTTCAATATGAATCAGCAGTGAGACCGGGCAGCCAAGAGGGCAAACCGCATCCTGGGGTGCATTAAATACAGCATAACCAGCTGGTCAAAAGAGGTGATTGTCCCTCTGTATTTGGCATTGGTGCGGCCTCACCTCGAGGGCTGTGTGCAGTTCTAGGCCCCACAATTTAAGAAGGATGTTCGGGTCCTTGAATGCGTCCACAGGAGGACAACCAAGCTGGTGAAAGGGCTGGAAGGCATGTGCTATAAGGAGCAGCTAAGGACTCTGGGTTTGTCTAGTTTGGAGAAAAGGAGGCTGAGGGGTGACCTCGTTGCTCTCTACAGCTTCCTGAGGAGGGGAAGCAGAGAGGGAGGTGCCGATCTCTTCACCCTGGTATCGAGTGATAGCATGTGTGGGAGCGGTTCAAAGCTGTGCCAGGGGAGGTTTAGACTGGACATTAGGAAGCATTTCTTTACTGAGAGGGTGGTCAAACACTGGAACAGGCTTCCTAGAGAGGTGGTCCATGCCCCAAGCCTGTCAGTGTTTAAGAGGCATTTGGACAATGCCCTTAATAATAATATGCTTTAACTTCTTGTCAGCCCTGAATTGGTCAGGCAGTTGGACTAGATGATCATTGTAGGTCCCTTCCAACTGAACTATTCTATTCTATTCTACTCTACTTCCACTAAAGAAGATTTGCCCTATTCTTCCTCTGGAAAAAATGAACTTCTACTTCCACACACCTACTTCTTGCCTGAAACTAGAAGAAAATGATCTAGCAAAAGCAAAAGAAAAAAAAAAAAAGGATAGAGGAAAAAAAGTATCTCATTTATTCATGGGTCAAATGAAGCTTTTCTTTAAAATCTTTCCATATCTTTAATTCAAAGGAATGTTTTGTACCAGTTCTTCTATGTGACTCTAACAAGAGCCAGCTGGCTGTGGAATAGGGTTACTGATGTTTTTATTACTAAAGGAGTAGAAGGAGAAAAGCCTCTCTCTTACAATAATTCAGTTTTCAATTTGAGGGTGAAGTTAGTTACTGGGAAGTCCTGGACAACGTTGAAAATAAGAGTGGGAGATGGACATCAACATTAAAAGGCTTCAAGATATAATGCTGGTAGTACTACTGTATTCTGGTGGCTCGCTAAAAAGTAACAAACTTTAGGTTGAGTCAAAATCCATTTACATAATATCTGATTCCAGCATCTGCGCATGGTTACATACAAAAGTTTGAGATCTTGCTGTTTTCTTATTAGGCATTTCATAACCCATGAATTTTAGGTTTATTTTTAAGCTACACTTCCTCCGGGCATGTATTTTGTGAATACCTCTTTACTGAATGATCTAGTAATAAGAGGCAACTGGGTGATGGAAGTGTTTTATTTTCCAGCTGACTACAATTCTGAAGCAAGCTGCCTCTTGACATTTAATAGACTAGCACTCAAATGAAGGACTGATTGTTTAATACATAAAACATTGTTTGATTTCTCTCCAATTATATTTTGGGTATTTTACCATTTACAATGTAACTTTAAAAACTTTTAGCACATTGTGAATTCAGAATCATGTCATGTACAATAAAGATGTGGATCTGCTCTAGATCACAGAGTACCTATTTCATTAAGCTGGCTACTTTTGCTGTTGCGTTGAAATGTAATTTAACAGCTTTTATTTTGTAAAACAAACTTGCTTGACAAAGGTACACAATAAACATGGAATTCTGGGGTTCCAGTTTTCAAAGAGCAATTGCATCAAGTGTTACTGATATATGTCATGGCTTGCAATCTTCCAAAATGTGAGATATACAGATAATCATCCTCAGATTTGTTTCTTTTTTTTTTTTTTTTTTCTTTTTTTCTTATTACAATCATAGCTTGTATGTCCAGACTTCCCTATAGGGTACCATACCTTATCTATCATGGACTTACACTGTAAAAGAACAAACACATAAAAAAGTTAGAAAAGAGGACTAAATCAACAAACTATATCCCTAACTTTTTAGACATGAGTCATAATTTTCAAAAAGGGATGATTAAAGTCAAGTTCCTAAGTTTATGTTTAAGCCCAATTAAATTAATAGGAATGTCTAAGAGTTTTAATTTCAGGAACTCTTATCACCTAAATAGCTGTAAAAAAGATGCCTTTATATGTATTTTAAGACTTTTGTTTTAATTTGGTTAAGATGTGCAAAGTAACAATGTGTGAAATGAGTGCATCCTGATTTTTGTCCCTTGTACATCTTATGTGCAAGGTGTTTCATATTCCAAGCTAGTGGGTTAATTTAGGTAACTGAGAAGTTTATGACTTTTATTTATTTATTTATGACAGCTGCTCTTCCTACCTTGGTTATAGATAAGGCTGTGATTTGACATGGATTTCTTTTGGCCACAGTTCAGGTGGTAAGCAACCTCCAAACCCTCCACGCAGACTTCCCTCTGTACCACCAGCTGTACTGATAAGATTTTTTGGGGGCTCCAGAATTGCCAGGTGAAGGAACTGGTCTTCTTGAAAATAATTTGGACAGGAAGAAAAAACGGAAACAAAAAGTATTTTTAAATTGAGCCGTTTCCCTAATCTCATTCGCCACAGATAGCTGTGTCAGTGGAAATAACTGGGGCAAGAAGTGCCAAGGCAGCTGTAAGTGGCAGAAATGGAGCTGGTTAAAGAAATCTATGTCAAACCATATCCTGACTGTAAAAGGTTCAGCCCTTTGTGGCAGCCAATTGATTGCTTACTTCCCTTGATATTTCAGTCTTCTAACAGAGGACTCTATGCTATAACCTTTACTTGGGCTAAGTAGTAGTTATTAACCCAAGCTTTCATACTGAAGTGCCATTGAAGTCAGTGGGAATATTTACGTCAGTAAATGCCACAAGGGTGTGTTAAGGATTATGGCACTGGACTCTCTTCCATTTGTTCATAAACTGCTCAGTCAGTTGACATTTCTGGCATATAAATGCCTCTGGATCTCAGGGTTTTGTTTTGCTTTCATTTGCTAAACACATTTGAGTAGATACATCTAAGACAAAGTTAAAAGAAAATGTGAAAAAGCCAGTAAGTCATTCACCTTACCCAGTCAGCAGCACTAGAAATAATAAACATTAGTATTAAAAGGCAATAGCGCTAGGAGTCATCAAGTAGTATAAGACATCTATCTACTTATTTTAAATAATGTATTATCTTTACAGTGCTCCGCTCAAAGGAAGGGGAATACTTGAGAAGGGCTCCTCTGGAATCACACGAGAAAGAAGACAAGATAAGGTTTACTCTGAATTAGACTTTTTAAGAATAAGACTTCTTAAGATATGGACGGTAGAATCTTAATGAATTCAAAGGTTTTTAATCACAGAAAAATGAAACACTTCAAATTTTCCTAGTGCTTTAGATTATTTTGCCTCCATGACCAGAGGATAGATGAATTTAAACAGATGACTAAATTTTATTGACCTAAAACTGGGAAGAAGTGCTGAATGCTTACCTCTTGCAGTTACTGGTCATTTAATAGGGCTTGGTGGAAGATTTCAAAGCACTTTCCATAGCCAATAGCTTAGCCTTTGTGGTGGTGTGACCCCAGCTGGACACCGGGTGCCACCAAGCCGCTCTATCACTCACCTTCCTTAGCAGGGCAGGGGGAGAAAATGAGGTGGAAAGAGACCTCCTGGGTCAGGACAAAAGCAGTTTAATAAAACAAAGACCACGTGCGGAAACAAAAGGGAAAGGACAACACGGACCCCACTCCCCACCTCTCACCACAGCGACGCCCAGCCCCCTCCCGGGAAGCANGGGGAGAGAGAGACAGAGAGAGAGAGAGCGCCAGCCCCGGGGCTGGGCAGGCACCGCCCGGCCACAGCCAGACACTGGTGCCGCCTCCAGCCACCAACACAAAGCACAGCAGGCTGGCGTGGGGAAACCAGCTCCCCCTCAGCCAGACCCGGTACAGCCTTACTCTGCTCCCTCATAGAATTGATTCACTTTTTCACTCTGTCTTATTTTATCACATAAAGGTTAACAAGGAGAACATTATTTTTTCAAGGATTCTCTATTCCTCTTACAATAAAAAAAAAAATATATAGTGGCCACATTGTCAGAGCTGGCCCATTGAAACTTAACTTTGCTGGATATTGTTGACAATTTATGGTGAATGAACCATTCTTAGAGGTAGATTCCTGTTGGTTTAATGTAAATTGTGTTTCCTGAAGCCCTGATCAGTTATTAATCAGATTCTTGTAATCCTGGAAAATTAATCTGGTATGCATCAGAGCCACTAGGAGAGGAGGGGGAGAAAGGCAGAAAAGAAATTGTGGCAAGCAGAAAAGGGCAAAGAAGAAAGAAGATGAAGGGCCGTAATCATGTGGGAAATAAATGCTAGGAATAAAAGGGCAATGTTGGTAGATGAAAAATATTATTAGAAATTGGGTATCAAATAAAATAATATTTTTAATAAATGTATTATTAAGCTTATTATTTAGCCTAGAAATTAAAGAGTATTGAAAATATATTAGCAGCATCTCAGTGACAATGATGATGTGGAAGGATGTAAATGGGAAGGAAGGAAGGACGGAAGGGATGCAAAAATTACTTTAATGATAAACTTCAACTTACTTTAATGAAGAATTTCAATTTGTTCACAAAATAACTTATATGACTGGGTCATCTATCACAGGAGATGACTCAAGGAGCAGGAGGTCTTTCCCAGTTAAATACTCTGATGTAATGAGTACAGAAGAAAGAGAACATGAACAACATATGAACAAAAAAACCAAAGGTCCCATGACCAGTTTTGAAACATGTTTATGTGTCGTATTAGGCAAAAAGTCTCATTGCACCAGACATTCTGTATCTGTACAATCATGAAAATTATTAGATTCGATGAAAGAGAACATTGTCGCTTCTTTTCCTACTTTAATGCAACTTAAATGACAAAAAAAAAGCTAAATTACAGTTCAAGTTGTAATTGAGGGAATCTATGCCTATGAATGGGTTGTAAATAATTATGGAAGTCACAACATAGTTCAAAAAGAATAGGACGAAAAATTACACTGAATTTTATAAGCTTTTTAATAACATTTTGAAAAATGTTAGATTTTCTGGCACATTTGGAATAAGTTCTTATCATTTTATTTTTCTACCATCACAGGATGCATAATACTCCTGTAGTGTTTTTAAATGGCATGGATGTTTAGATTACTTGCAAAGCCCATACATGTAAGAGATCAAATGTACTTGCCATTTAAAGCCTGAGTTCATGAGTTTGAGGGCAAATATATAACTCTTACACATATTTGCCAGCAAACCCTGTTGCACATTTCCATAGATCTCTTTTCTTTCATTTAAATTTAGAACTATTTTGCTTTGAAAATTAAATGGAATTTTTTTTCTTTTTTTGAGGGTGGTGAGAAAAGAGTCTCTGAGTGCTTCTGATATACACATAAGTTACATCTTTCTCATAAAAGTATCACCAACAGAACAGATTCAACTGCTGTATTCAATATATTAGGAAAATAATAACATTTATTTTGCTTTCTTTTACTAAGAACCAGATGCCAGGAACAGTTGAGTTTCTTAAGAGGCCACTCACAGTTTCTATTTGTCCTGGGACATAACAACCAGGCTGATCCTCTAACCCGAGTCTGGTCCAGCTCATCCTGAGGACAAGCGCACTGTTACAGAATACAGCGGGAAGTGACCTAAACTGCAGAGATGAGACACGGGTGTAAGGGAGGCAGAAAAACAAAACCAGGCTAGATCACAGAGGCATTAGTTAACTAAAGAAGTGCTAAGATTTCACTGAAGCCTTGCATTTGAGCCAGAGCAACCTGAGACACCAGCACAGGAATCCTCCAGGACAGGCAGGAGGGAGTGGGGTTTGCTGCTCTCTAGTCTTGTAGCATGTGCTGTATTGCCAGTGGTGCCTCATGAAGTCCTCTCAGCAGTGTTCCTACTTAATTCCTCACTAAGATGAGGTCTATCGGTTCTTCGTCACAGGATGCAAAGGATAGTCATCTATAATTCATTTATTTCCCTTTTATCACCTGCAGTCTCTCCAATTCTCAGGGAGCTTGCTATGGTGCTGAGGAGACCGATCACTCCAAATTCAGTGCAGGTCTCTTATACCTACAGGTCTCAGTCTTATTCTGGATGAACACTACTAAAAGCAGTGGAATGTTTGTCAGAGCAAAACTTGTATTCAGAAAGAAAGTTAGGATTTGGCCCACTTTTAGCTCTTCAGAAATTAACTCTTAGCTGAATTGAAGAGAGGCATGAATTAAAAAAATAATGAAGATCAATACAGGACACCTTTCTCTCTCTAAAGCACCATAGGCAAAAATTGACAGCTGAAATTGAAGAAGTTTTTATCAGAGATCACCAGGGAAATCAAGACAAGGCTTCAGAAATGGAAACAATATATTTCTAACAACCATAAATACATTTCCTTAGAAAGAGATTAAAATAGAGAATCCAAGTGACTTCAAGAGATATTTTAGTTTGTTTATGGGCAGCAAGTGATAAAATAGGAAAATATGATTATCATATAACTGAAAAAGACAAGTGTGGCCAGACTCTTCTCAGTGGTGCCCAATGACAGGACAAGGGGCAATGGGCACAAATGAGAACACAGGAAGTTCCAGCTGAACATGAGAAAAAACTTCTTTACTGTGAGGGTGACAGAGCACTGGAACAGGCTGCCCAGAGAGGTTGTGGAATCTGCTTCTCTGGAAATATTCAAAACCTGCCTGGACGTTGTCCTGTGCGCCCTGCTCTAGGTGTACCTGCTCAAGCAGGGGGGCTGGAGAAGATGATCTCCAGAGGTCCCTTCCAACCCCAACCATTCCATGATTCCATGATTCTGTGATTCTGTGATTCTGTGGTTCTGTGGTGAGACAGATATCCTTTCTGATCTTTAAAGTATTCTCTGTTTGAATATATTGCAGTTAACTCTGGAGTGTTGGACTCTTCTCCCAAGTAACTAGCAATAGGACAAGAGGATATGGCCTCAGGTTGCGTCAGGGGAAGTTTAGATTGGATATCAGGAAAAATTTCTTTACCGAAAGAGCCGTTAAACATTGGAACAGGCTCCCCAGAGAGGTGGTGGAGTCACCATCCCTGGAGGCGTTCAAAAAACATGTAGACGTGGCACTCCAGGGCCTGGTTTAGGAGGCATGGTGGTGTTGGGTTGATGGTTGGACTTGATGATTTTAGAGGTCTTTTCCAACCTTTCAATGATTGTGTAACATGCTAGTGCTGTGTTTTAGAAAATTATTTAAGTCTTGAAAACAGAAATACTTTCATTCAAGATCCACCAGTGAGAAGAGACCATAATCAGATAAATTAAATGAAAATTCATTATATAGAAAATTCTAATCATCTTCCTATCTATTATTTCTCATCTCCAGATGCATCATTCTACATACTTTATTTCCTTTAGATGCAACTCACTAACAGGGTATTTCACCTTTCACAATATTCCATGTATCAGCAGTACCGTATAGTGGGCAGTATCATTATACTCAGTTTGCAAAGAGATGAAGAGAGATAAATGATTAACTGAAAGTCAGAAAAGAAGTCTATGACAAATAAGACTTTGAAATTTGGTGTCCCAAATGCTACACTTCTATTAGGTAAGACTTCATAAATTGAAAGCAAAACTTTCATCCAGTTGTCAAAAATGATAGTCTTTTCAATTTAACAGTATGGTCAGAAACCTAGAAATTATGCCAAAGCCTAATTTGCTTATTGACCTATGAACTAAATGCATCAAGACTGGTATTTTAAATTTAAAGGAAGACCACTCTCTTTGATTCTTTTTAATAATAATATTTTTAATATTTTGTTCCATGGCCAATGGAAGAGTTTTCACAGGTTGCTTGAGGAATTTGACTGTAAATATTCCTCAATTTTTCATGCTTTGAGAGAGACATAAAAACCTGTTTGCTTGAAACTGGCAAATAAGAATTGAAACTACACTAAGAAAAAAAAAAAAAAGAAGAAGAAAAAGAAAAAGAAATGCTGCTGCATGGAGTAAAGCAAAATGAAGAAAAGATAAACTGTTTAAGTTACAAAACAGCCAAGATATCACCTGTCAAAAAGAAGAAAACACTTCAACAAAAAAAGAGATGAGAATGTGGATATTTTAAAAGGATTTCACTTAGTCGAATTTGCCATCATGAAAATCAATATAAGATACAAACCGAGTTTTGTGTGGTTTCATTTAGCATTGAATAACCATTGAAAAGCGGATGTGAAAATACAATCTGAAAACCAAGCTACCTGCTAAAAATCAAATAACCTGTCATAGTACCATCATCAAGAACTATAACAGCCCTGCAGATAAAAAGAAAAGAAACATAAAGGTGTTAAGAGATAGAAATGAAAGATAAGACAGTCTGGAGATTTTGATAACAATGAGACACTGCAAAACATATAAGGCCAGTACACCATTCCAGGAGCAAGGGTCAAAGAAAGTTAGTTTTTCCAAAATGAAAAAGGGAACATTTGTATGTGTTACACTACAACACGGCTTATAGAACATATAGACAATAGCTATAGACAGTTATATTTACAAGACTTAGTCCAAGTTTTGAATCTCACTTCCCTTTCGCTTTTTTCCTGTAAAGATCATAATTATTCAAAATCCAAGTTTTGAATGCTAGGCCGTTATAGACAGGGCATAGCTAAACTCAGATATGCAGACAGACCTACCTTAATGAGCATTCAGACTCTTGTACATTCTGTAACCTCTTTGTAGATAGGTAAACATGGTATATGAGAGCTGTCTATCTGGCACACAGCATGAAAGCTGAACAGAGAAAAAAGTCACTAAAAAAGAACACACAAGTAACAACTCCCCCCTGTCCCCAATAAACAATTCAGAAAATAAAATCCTGTGCAGCCATAACACCATTATTTGTCCTGTTCCTAGTAAAGCTCCCTGGTTACATAAATTTTTTATAGCTTTGTCTTAGCATGATGTTGAACTTTTCTGATTTTGGTATTCCTGACCTTTTGGAGTCTTCACAGCTGCCGTATTTTAGTCCTATTCCTTAGGGTGCTCTGATTTTCTTACTGGATTAATTACTTCTTTCTTCATCCATAAAAGAAATAGACTCTTGAGATGTTTGGATTTACACCTTACTTAAATGCCTTAACTGAACATGTAATCAATTAGTAGTCCTTTTAGGTATACTAAATAGTGTAAAATGCATTAACCATATTGCTCATAATAGTCCCTACAGATTAGGACAATCGAACTAGGAGATCTACAAATATCAACAGGTAGACACTCCAGGCTTCAATGAGCTCACAGACTGAATTCATATATCAAGGACAGGCTAAAAGAGAGCCACCAGACACACATAGAAAAAAGAAAAAAAAAAGGCATTCGCTGAATCCAGATTTTCCTTTTTGTTCTGCTATGAAAATTTTCCATCTGTGTTGCTTGTTTTCTCCACATTATCCAACCACCAGCTCTCAACTGAGGTGCTAGTTGTTCCCCCGCAACTTTTGGGAGGGAACTTTTAGGACTTTTTTATTATTAATTGGGACTTTTTAGTATTAGTTGGGACTTTTCCCAAGTAATTTGCTGATTACGTTTCTTCTTATGAAGGCAAATACGACAAAACCAACTGCTACCTTAAAAAAGTGTCATTTATGACTTTCACAGCTTACAGTACAATACAATTAAGACAATTCAGCTTTAGGTTAGAATAAGACAGAGCACGAATCCAGAGCTGAATTCAGAGATTAGTTCAGTTCTCAAAGATGTTTGAACTCAAAGTACCAAAAACTGAGTCCCAACAGCTGATGAATA
>WAAD01038304.1:271924-292854 GCA_013389945.1 Fregata magnificens | reverse complement strand
TTCTTATTACAAGCAGCCTTTCAATTGCTTTAGTTGAAAGAAATTATAGAACATCCACTCTCTGGAGTTTTTTTGGCATGCTAATTTCTCTGTTTGCCAGCATTTTTCTCCTTGCTGGTTTTACCTTTCCCCAATCCTAATAATTTTCTCTCCTATTTGTATGAGGTCTCCATGCAGCAAGAGGAGAAACAGGTTTTGATTCTGTGGTTTGTTTTTTTTCTAATAGGGAAATAGCTTGTAAATTCCATCACCTTTTAAAGCTCTAAATACTGGCTGGGGAATCTGAGGCAGCAAAACGACCTGATTCTACTTAGAATGTGATTGTCTAAGGCTGCAAAGTAGAGAAGTCTGTATAAAAAAGACTTAAAGCATGGTATCATACTCAGATTTTTAGGCCAGGATGGATCAATATGGCCTTTTAGTCTGTTCTTCCCTAGGTCATACTTCTTGCATTTACACCTGCTTTTCTGCATGTGAAGCTCAAACCTTATATTATGCTACACAATATTAACAATTATCAGAGCTGGCATATTTGTTCAAGATAGGTATTACACTGTGGCACTGTTGTATTTAATCTACTGCATAAAGAGTTGCCATTTTAAAGGATAACCACCTACAATTTTAAATGGAAACTGTTTATTTGTTAGCAACCTGTTTGCACTAGTTGTTCATTAAGATTTACAGTGTAATTGTTCTGACTGAACACTGAGTAAATAATAGCCTGGTCTATATTCTCCATATTTATTGGATATCTTTTTCTGGTTTTGTTTTTGTTTGTTGGGTTTTTTTGAGTTTTGGTTTTTTTTCTCCAATCACAGTGATCTCCAATTTTCTTAACTGTTCATTTCATTTTACAACCAGATGGTTTTCTTGTGGGCATGATCATCAGGGACATGTTCATCTGGCTGAAGATGGCTAGCTGTAGCTCATTCGGAAGCCAAAGTGGTTAGTCTTCAGTTCACCAGACACGGCTAGCAGAATTTTTCCTTCTTAGGACCCTTCATATGTTTCAAAGGCTAGGAGCTCGGTCAGTGAAGTCAGTGAGAATCTTTCCAGTGTGGGCTTTGACCTTAGGGGTCTGACTGGTGACCATGAGTGAAATACAGACTATGAGCAACTTTGAAACAGCTGCCAATAGACCACTGACTTGGCTTGCATAGCCTGTGGGTATCTGAAATGGTTGTTAATACTTGGAGGAATTGGTTGTGTATTCTGAATGGCTTTTATCCTATGTCTACATACAGCTGGGATCTCAGCTCTTCTCCTGGTCTGAGCCTGGCTCAACAGCACAGAGATGCTGTTGCTTTCTAGGTCAGCCTTTATGGGAGCTTTATATGAATTATGGAATAGTTTTGTGAGGCCACAACTGTGATTACAGGTTTAATGATGCTTTAAACAAACAAAAATATAATGACTTTCATCAGTGTAAAACACGAGCTTCCTGCAGGGAAACACCAACAAATGTGACTTCGCGGCAGGGGTACAGACCTGGCTGGCAGCCAGCGGTAATCGGCACACCACATAGACCTTGTGTGTTAACTTAATTATAGCACAGTGCAAGCAGCAGCTAGACAGTTTGCTGTGAGGAATCACTGCCAGCGTGGCACAGAGATCATGCATTTAAAAGTTACCCATCTGATCCATGGCTTTAGGTAGCGAGAGGCTGGGACTTTCACAGCCAGTTTAGCCTCATGCTGTGACTCTCAGCAATCTCACCTTTGTCAGGGAAGCTTGGGTGGGCATGAGAGCCCTTGCCTGGCACTGGGGGCACTCTAACCTCTCCTGTATAATCTCCAAACAGCTTCTGCCTTCTCTGCCACCACTAATCCTCCGGAATTTATCAAAGGAACAGATACTTCTGCTATTCTCTCTAATGCAGTTAATGGTCAGCCACTTGAATTCCTTTTTTTTTTTTTTTTTTTATTTCATTTCATGTCCTTGCTGTACCTTTTGTAAGTTCCTGAGAAGGGCAAGCAATCTTATTTTGGCTTCAAAATTGTGTTCAAGTAAGCCTGCATCCTTCTTACACATTTGGCTGGCACATGGAATAGATATTTATGGTTTATTTGGATACTGTGACTTTTGGGATTCTGTTTCTTTCAGTAGCGATTAGCATCATCCTGAGTCAGGTCCCAATGTGCTGTACCATTGACTTCAGGAAAAAAAAAAGTTGCTCTTTCAAAGAGCTTTTGATTTGGAAAATTTTAAAGCAAATATGCCTAGAAGATCAGACACGACATCATGTAGTTGTAATAGGATAGCTAGAATCTTTTCCAGGAAATACACTGTCAAACAGGAGAACTTTTACCTGTGACTTAGTAAGAAGGCTGTGACACTGAACTTCCCCCAGTAGCTACTTGTCAGCCATCACACGAAGAGACACTGAGCAAGGAGAGAGAGAGATGGAGCAGCTACCCTTGTGTTTGCATTGAAAAAATCTGAAAGACTGTAGAACAGTCTCATGAGTGTTGGACAGCCTGTTAAAGCAGAGTCCTGTGCTGGTTTTTAAGTTGCCTTCATGCAGTAAGATAAAACAAGCCAGTAGCTTACTCAGCAGTTGTTCAGTGCTTCAGATTTATGCACAGCCTTTCAGTATGTTTTGTCTCTCTGATCAGGCAAAAAAATGTCATGAGAACAAATACTTTACTTAAGTCTCTTTGGGACTCAATTTTACAGATGGCTAGGAGAAAGGGGGAACAAACCTAGCATTTTCAAAGCTGGAAGCTTGTCTTTGATTAAAGCTTAACAGGTGAATTTGAGGAATTAGTATGATAGTGAATATTCTAGGTTGTGTTTTGTTGTTATTGGCATGATGTTAGTTTGGCATCTGAGGGATTCCACTGAGTTTAATAATGTTTCTGCTGATCTTTTCAAAAAGGAGGCTCAGATAAGAAGCGCTGTTTGTAATATTCTGGTTTGTGTTCTGTAAAGGTCTTGGCTATGTGAACCTTGTGACCCAAAGCCTGTGGGTTTTGGTGGAGTACGTAAGAAGGAGTCCAGGAAGGCTGGACATTCTTCATGAAGGATATCTTAAAAGCACAGGAGCAGGCCATCTCCATGTACAGAAAAGAGGAGCTGGCGGGGAAGCAGCCCAGCCTTGCTGAACAGAGAGACTTGGCTGGAACTCAGGAAAAAATGAGAGTTTATGACCTTTGGAAGAAGGGGCAGGCAACTCAGGAGGACTACAAAGATGTCATGAGGTTATGCAGAGAGAAAATTAGAAGGGCCAAAGCCCAGCTAGAACCTAATCTGGCTACTGCCATAAAAGATAATAAAAAATGTTTCTATAAATACATTAGCAACAAAAAGAGGGCTAAGGAGAATCTCCATCCTTTATTGGATGCAGGGGGAAACATAAGGACAAAGGATGAAGAAAAGGCTGAGGTACTTAATGCATTCTTTGCCTCAGTCTTTAATAGTAAGACCAGTTATTCTCCAGGTACCCAGCCCCATGAGCTGGAAGACAGGAACAGGGAACAGAATGAAGCCCCCATAACCCAAGGGGAAATGGTTAGTGACCTGCTACACCACTTAGACACACACAAGTCTATGGGGCCAGATGGGATCCACCCAAGGATAATGAGGGAGCTGGCAGAAGTGCTCACCAAGCATAATTTATCAGCAGTCCTGGCTAACCGGGGAGGTCCCAGCTGACTGGAAGTTAGCAAATGTGACACTCATCTACAAGAAGGGCCAGAAGGAGGATCTGGGGAACTACAGGCCAGTCAGCCTGACCTCGGTGCCGGGGAAGGTTATGGAGCAGATCATCTTGAGTGCCATCATGTGGCACATAGAGGACAACCAGGGGATCAGGCCCAGCCAGCATGGGTTTATGAAAGGCAGGTCCTGCTTGACTAACCTGATCTCCTTCTATGACAAGGTCACCCGCTTAGTGGACAAGGGAAAGGCTGTGGATGTTGTCTACCTGGACGTTAGTAAGGCCTTTGACACGGTCTCCCACAGCATTCTCCTGGAGAAACTGGCTGCTCATGGCTTGGACGAGCATGCTCTTCGCTGGGTAAAAAACTGGCTGGGCCCAAAGAGTGGTAGTGAATGGAGTTAAATCCATTGGTGGCCAGTCACAGGGCTCAGTACTGCGGCCAGTTCTGTTTAATATCTTTATCAATGATCTGGACAAGGGAATCAAGTGCACCCTCAGTAAGTTTGCAGATGGCATCAAGTTGGGCAGGAGTGTTGATCTGGATGAGGGTAAGAAGGCTCTGCAGAGGGATCTGGACAGGCTGGATTGATGGGCCAAGGCCAGTGGTATGAGGTTCAACAAGGCTAAGTGCCAGGTCCTGCGCTTGGGTCACAACAACCCTATGCAACGCTACAGGCTTGGGGAAGAGTGGCTGAAAAGCTGCCTGATGGAAAAAGACCTGGGGGTAGTGGTCGATAGCCAGATGAATATGAGCCAGCAGTGTGCCCAGGTGGCCAAGAAGGCCAATAGCATCCTGACTTGTATCAGAAATAGTGTGGCCAGAAGGACTAGGGAAGTGACTGTCCCCCTGTACTCAGCACTGGTGAGGCTACACCTCGAATACTGTGTCCAGTTTTAGGCCCCTCACTACAAGAAGGACACTGAGGTGCTGGAGCGTGTCCAAAGAAGGGCAATGAAGCTGGTGAAGGGTCTAGAGCACAAGTCTTACAAGGAGCAGCTGAGGAACTGGGGTTGTTTAGCCAGGAGAAAAGGAGGCTGAGGGGAGACCTTATTGCTCTCTACAACTACCTGAAAGGAGGTTGCAGCGAGGTGAGTGTCAGTCTCTTTTCCCAAGTAACAAGCTTTGTCAAGCATTGGAACAGACTGCCCAGGGAAGTGGTGGAGTCACCATCCCTGGAGGTATTTAAAAGACATGTGGATGTGGTACTTAGGGACATGGCTTAGTGGTGGACTTGGCAGTGCTAGGTTAACAGTTGGACTTGATGATCTTAAAGGTCTTTTCCAACCTAAACGATTCTATGATTCTAAGAGAATGAAACCCGTTTCATTTCCCTACTCCCTGAGTTTAAGGATCCCACCACAGTGGACCATTGTTCATGATCTTAGCCTGTGTAACTCTGACGTTAGTATTATAGTCGCTGTTTTGTGGTTGGGGAGGTAGAGGTTTAGGGCAATTGCATGTCTTGCTGAAGATCACATAACAGTCTGTTTGCAGAGTGGGGAATGCAACTTGTAATCTCTTGACAGCAGTTCATCAGTCTTGTACTTGCACAGAGACCCTTAGATTGAGAAGTTCATTCCAATAAAACAGCAGATGAAAAGTATGACTGTTAATGCGGGTGCACTATTCTGTGAATCTAGTGCATTGTGGAAGGAAAGGTGGCCAGGAAGTTCTGGCAGACTGCTTTGGAAAACACGTATTTCCAGAAACACCTGAGTAGCACTGTGTTGTGTAGTGGAGCAGAGGCAGTTATTATGTGTGTCATCTTGCACTAGTACAGCTCTACAAGTTTCCAGTTCTAGAGCTAGCTCAGACATGTCTGCATCACAATCCCATTAAATCGTGTATTTATGCTCCAAGTCACTTGTTACCAGAGGACTTAGGCTTCTGAATCTCAAAAATGTTTTTTGAAACAGTTGGTTTCCTGTCTGCAAAAAGGGGACATGGACCACTCCTTTGTCTGCACTTTCTGTTTAGGCAGCAAGGAGCAGGTGCATAGTTACAAATCCTGGATCCTTACCTCAGTTGGGGCCTCTACAACAGATCATTGTCTTTTATGCTACTTGCAGTACTAACTAATTCAGCTCCAAAAGGAGAAGCCTTATATTTTATTCGCTGTTTTCTTTCTCCTTCTGAGTACTTCCACTAATGACCCTTGTTAAGATCATGAATATGTTTATCTTCCTGGTGCAAGTGTGCAGCTTGCTTTCAGATGATTGCCTCATGACTATACTGTCTGGAGAGCCACGAAACTCACAGGTGCTGGCCATATTTCCTAATTATTCTTGGAAGAGGCAGAGCAAATAATGCCTGCTTCTGCCGGTCACCTGCAGCACCTTGGTGTAATGTGTTCTGATGTTTCTTCTAGGGATTTGTGTCATGTATGGAACGGTACCGAAGAATTGGGCAGGAGCTGTATGCCTCTTTGTACAAGAACCATGTACAGGTAAAGAATAGGAATATTGTACAACAGCTTTCTGTTGTTGAAAGGATGCTCTTGGACTACTCTGAGCAATCAAGACATTTCAGAAGTGAGATGAGTGTACGCCCAAAGAAAAGCTGGGAGTTGATGAGTCAATACTCTGCTCCTGACATCACCACTGAAGCGTGATATAGCGTCAGTCACCAATCAGATTGCAGATCCTCACTTTATCTTCAGGAGCCTTTTTTCTTTTGTTTAAATGAATTATTCCACTCTCACAGTGGCAGAAATGAAAGTGATGACTTTGACAGTTTTTTCTTAGCAGCCAGTAAAACTTTTCAAGAGGTCTCAAGCTCATAGCCAGTAAAATCTCACAGGTATGTTTCTGTTTCAGGATTGGCCATCAGAGACCAACAAGCTTTTCATTCTTTGAAATTCTCACCTCTTCTCTCCTTTAAATTGATATTTTAGTGCTCCTCAACTCCCTACACACATCTCCTAAGTAGAAATAATTAAATTTATGCCATGCTTGGAGGGAGCACAGTACACTTCTAACTGAGACTTTCAGAGTGTGTTTTCGGGGAGCATGGTTGTTGCCATTTGACACAAATATTTGCTAGAAAAAAACTGGAGTGAATAAAACCTCTCTAATGCTGTTCTCCTGGCTCACTGCTTTTGAGTTGGAAATCTAATGAACGCAGCCATTTTCAAGGAGGTTGAAGTTTGCAACATGCTTGTATTTGTCACTGTGTCTTAGTTTGACTAGGAGGATCTTCCACAGCACACTTTCAGTGGTCAGTGGGACCTGTTTTTGCTGGGTCTGTGGTGCTCCCTCTGCAGTGATCCCATCCAGTAGGTTGGGTAGATCCATCAGAATCACTGGGGTGGTACTACTGCTGGATGGGAGGAGGGAAGTGTGCAAAAGGTGGCACAAAGTGATTCTGTCCCACAGATGCTGCAGTGTGCTTACAGCAAAGCAGCCAAGGACTGGATGATACTTGAGGAGCAACTTTTCTACAGAAGGGGCCCGTGGGGAGATGCATCACAATCCTTAGAGCCACGATGGATTCTTGATTGTTATGAAGGGCCCTCAAGAATGAGGAAGAGGATTCAGCATACGAACACCCGAGCGACAATGATGCGAATGAAGAGTGAGGTAGAAACCTGTTGCAGGGGGTGCACAGTTTCTGTAACGGTTGCTGGTGACTTTATACACACCTCTTTCCTCCGGTTCTCATTACCTAACTCATCAATATGCTGTGCCATGCATAGAGAACCCACTGAACATGTCTGATTTTGAGACAGTAAGAGGGGCTGCAATGTGTTTAGGAGCAACAGAATGATTTTCCCTCTTTTCGAGTATAAGATCTCCCCAGACAGATGAGAGTATAACCCAACCATACTTTTCTGCTTGTAATATGTCATGGGTATAGCACTTCCCAATGTATGCAACAGAGTCTAGTTAGAAGGCTGCACTGTCCTGTTAGTCTTATGCTTATTAGGGCTGCTAGAACTGGTGGATGATCAAAACAGGAATTAGAATGGTTTGAACTAAGCATTGAACTGTATATGGGGGGTATTTACTACTGTCTGTCTCTATAGTGTCTAATTGCCAAATCCTATCAACAAGAAGCTGAAGCACTTTAGTATATCAGGAGGTTCCCACCTCTAGGACATTTTCAGCTTTTATGTGAAGCTTGGATTCTGGCTGTTTTCTGTAGACTGGGTGGTATGTTTTTTTTCCTATAACTGGCCTCATGCAGAGTCGTCTTTGAAAAAACAATAGTCCTTTTGCTTAATTGTTGACATTTGTTCCTACATTTAATTGTTCCTTTGGGTCCTTGCAAATGAGTTTATTTGAATTTCCAAGGCATTTATTTGCAACATAAATCTAAATCTGTGGTTTTCTCTGCAACAAGGTTCTAAGTTATGTTTATCTGTCTGCGTATTCCACTCTAGTCATACCTCGTCTCTTTTCAGGTTCTCCTAGCAAACAGAAATGAAACAACCCCCTCTGCTGAAGTGAATCCAGGTAACCATTTAGGGCTAAGTTAAATCATCAAGAGAGTGGACACAAACAGCCAAAGAGAATTGGAGTTAGTGTATGGAGTTCCAGGCCAGAATTTAATCTAGTGAAAAAAGCTTATTGTCAGTGCTCTGGGCTAAAAAGTCACTTGAACATCTGGGAAAAGACTGATGCAATTATTATAGGTGGTATATAAACAGTCTTCAGAATTTGTTGCTCTCTTTTTGCCACCATAAAGATCTGAAAGCAAAAAAACCTATCTTGAAATGAAAGCTTTGGGCATTCTTGGGCACGTGGAAAGCTCCCGACTGCTTAAACTCAGAAGGAAAAGTGCAGACTTTCCCCCTGCTTTCAGTAGACACTCCAGTTCTACCTCTGAAATAGTATTTAAAATCAGGTGGTAGATGGCTCAGAGAAGTGGTAGTAGGAATTGTAACTTTCCAAGAATGTGGACAAAATGACAAAGAGCGGAAGGAAATCATCAAGAAAATTAACATGTCAAATTGTTTTTCAGTGTTCAAAATAGAACCAGATTTTTCAAAATATCATCATGTCAACATTTTTCCTTTTCCAAGGCTAGGTTTTCTGTTACGTGAGACATTAAACGAATGCGGGAGGGAGGGAAGTGAAATATGGTTCAGAAGTCAATAGTTTTTCAGCGAGGGGAAAAAAAAAAAAAAGAGAAAGAACTGTGGTTTGGAAATGTCAGCCAAGTCTAAGGCTGTGAATTTCAGCCACCTGTATGGCTGTTCCAAGTCAAGCTTCTAGTGTACGCTGTTGGAAATAGGCAGTATTGTTGTATACTTTTTAGTGTGATAGGGCCTAGAAATCAAATGAGAGTGGAGCTCATTGTTCTAGACTCCAAACAAGATTGAAGTACTACATAGTTTCCGCATGAAAGTGGTTGCAGTCTACCTCAAGAAGGCGGCTGATCATGCCTCCTCTAACTGCGTGCACTGCATGAATTTGCAAAACTTGGGACACAGCTTGGGCAAGATACGAGTGGATTGTCTCTCCTTGGGTTCTCTTAAGATCCTGCTCAATGCATGTCCCCAAAAGACTATTGTTTTCAGTTTTTCCTGATTTCATGTGAGTATGTTAACAGATTTTTTTTTTTTTAAATTATTTGATTATCAGGTGATCAGCCCAACACAGTGCAGAGAAGAGAATAAATACCTTTGTTCAATATGTTTGAATCTTCAGTGATTATAGGAATTCAGTTTGAATTATGACTGAGTGCAGCTACCTGTTTTTAGTTCTCTGGAATAAGCATCTTTCCCTAGCAGTCGCAGATTTTACTTCTCACTTGCTTGTTTTTTGCAGATAAATAATGCTATTTCCCAAGGTAGAACAGATTGGGTGAAAGTCTAAATTGCAAATGCTTTTGGTGTCATCTGGCTGCCACTAAAACTGCAATCTCTTTTATACTGATATAGGAGAACTGACATTAAATGGAGCAGAAAGGGAGATGGATAAGAAGGGATCAGATTGTAACCAGCTAACATTCTTCCCTGCTCTACATGAAAGTTTCCATTCAGAAGACTTCCTGGAACTGTGTGTGGAGAGACAAATTATATTGCAGGAGTTTGCAGAGAGTGAAAAGGTGGGAAAGATGAACTAGAAAATGTTCTCTGGGGAGATGGTATTTTAGAAGGTGAATTGGGTGTGGAGGCCTATTTATTCCTTTCAGTTTGGGGTTCAGGTGGATTCAGGCTACAGTAAACATCATCACTATCTGTTTCCTTAGAGCAATTACAATTTTCCAGCCTCTGTATGAACTCCTATATAGACTTATTTTTGAAGAGCATTTAACATTAACTCTTTGAAGTAACAGAAAAAAATTTGGGCATGCGACCAAGGTATTCTCGTACCTGTGAGACAGTATTGTCTGAATTTGCTTAAGACATGGCTAATTATAAGACTGAGAATTCCTGTCCTGCTTCCCCACCTTTACTCATGCTCAGAGCAGTGCCTGGATCAAATTTATTTATTACCTCTGGAAGGGTGTGCCAATTTTGTATAGGTTGCTAGTTCAGTGATGTTTAAATCTCTTCCTGCTGAATACCAGAAAATGTTTTCTCCCTCCCTGGTTCACATGCCTTTTTGTTCTCTGCCTCCCCATGAGTACTGGACAGATTCTTCCCTCTAAGTCCATAGAGACTTTCCCTGCTTCCTGTTTGATGCTTCCGTTGTGTGTCATCTAGTCAAAACAGTGCTGTTCCTTCTTTGTTCTTGTACTGGACTGGATGCCCTTCTCCCAGGTTCCTTCCCAGCATAAGGAAGAGGCAGGTTCAGGAACACTGGGGGAGGATATGAGCTCTATAGTAAATAGGGGTGACTCTGTTAGGAGGACAGTAACTTTGGTCTGGTGTTCTCAATTTAATCCCTTTGCTCGAAAGCCAGCAACCTGCCCTTTGCTTTCAGCATAGTCCCCACAATGGTGATTCCAAATCAAATCCTTGATGTTGGATATGCACTGCACATGACCATTTTCCACAGGACTGTGAGAGATTTTGTCATGAGGAGTAGACTTGGCCTCATTCTTTGATCTTTTCCAGTATACCTGTTTCTTCCAGTGGCATCATTGCCCCTGTTGACCCAAGAGTTAGCGTCCCATAGTGGAAGCCAACAGTCAGACTTGGAGTATTTAAACTCAGCCATCACAGTGCTGTGATACATAGATATAGAAATAATTATCTTATTTTTATGTCTCAATACCATCACTGAATTTTTCTTGACACTTTGCCAGTGGCTGGGGGGTCAAATTCATCCTCTCTAACATGATGGCCTCCTCATGCTATCAGAGCTGTTGGTACACTATCTGTCTATACAACATAATTCATTTCCCTGCCCCTCCTCCTATCCCCCCCACACATACCTCTCCCCAGCAGAAGGAGACAAGCATGAAAATGTGAGGCATGTTTTCCGTGTGCTGATCTCATTTTGAGCCTTCAGGCTGTCTGTCTCTTCTCCATGTAACTCTGCAGGAAGCCATCAGAAATGCCAGGCATGTTTTTTTTCCAGCAGCAGTCACTGTGTTGCTGAGCTGACAGAAGTATTAAAAAAAGCAGTAGGGGGTGACATTAGCTGTCCTGCGCTCACTTAGTGCGCTGCAGTCCTGCCTTGTAAATGGCTGCCTCGTGAGCTGTTTGCACTTTAAGCAGGCAACTGGAACCATCTTACCTAGTGCACTGCATAGAAAAGTCATTGCGATGCTTTGGCAGATACTAGATTTCTGTAACACAGGAATAGCCCTTCTCTGGAAAGTGGTCATTGTTTTATAATGTGACTCCGTGCTAATTTTTTGCATTACCATTAAACAGACACCTTTGTGCATATTCAGATATGTGAGATGGCTTTTTGCAGAAGCAGCAGATCAAATGCTATTGACATTGTCTGTCAGTTCAGAGTCTGTTCCTCAGCAAGTTAAATCAGGAGAATATGGGTGCAGGTGGGGTATTGTTATGCTAATATCATCTAGTCTTTCGTTTTATCTTACTTGAAAAACAGAGCAGAAAACATTTCTAGGCATTCCTGTGAAAATAATTTTAAGTATTTGAACAAGATAAGCTTACTTGGACTTGGACTGCAAGAGAAAGGGACTATAAACGAGAAAACAAGTGGATATAGCTTGAGTATAGGCTAAAGGAAGCTAGCGAGAGTGGTTAGTCCCTGAGAGAGTGGAGACTAATCATATGAGGGAGCCGTCATGCTCTGTGTGTTTGAACAGCACCCAGACCATGCAAAGTTCAGCCTTTAGATGTGTCCTTTTTTGTCACTTTTTTAATGCAATAGACTACCCACAAAGGAATGTGTTTCCCAGATTTCAAAGTCAAACACTCTGAATTTAGGAAATGCCAGAAATCAAGAAATTAATGCCAGATCTGTGCAATTACAGCCCTTCATGACAGAATCTCCTGCTGATTTTACCATAAGACTATCCCTTCTGCTTTACCAGTACATAGGGTGGAAGGTATGTATATCCAAATCCATACCTTCAAAGTAGTATTGAGTTGTATTGACCACAAGTCTGTCTCCTCCAGCCAGGATCCTTGTAATACATATAACTGCACCTTCTGTGTTCTGCAGCTAGCAGGAATGCTTATAGACTCCAGTCATCTTCCTTACACAGTGTTAATTTATCACTAGGATATGTCCATCCTGAGCAGGCTCTATGAAAAAAATAGTATTTAATCCTGTAGTTACATGGTAATATAATGCATATACAAAGGGGCTGAATTCAGGCTGACTTTTGAGGATGTGACTTTGCAATCATAATAATGCTTTCTTAAATTTTGTGTGACATTCCCAATGCTTGAAAATGGAAGCTTCTATCAGACCTCCCAAGAATAGCAGGCCAACAGCAGAATTGCTGAAAGTTGCAGGTATGACATTGACATCTGCTGGAAAAAGCACCTTGGGAGCCTTTCAGGCCTTTATAATGGCCTATATTTGCCTCTGCCAAAGTGGCAGCTAGAGGGGATAGTAGGAGTATGTTATGATCCTGGATATGGGCCTGTCCTGTAGAGAGAGAAGGTTGTAAAAGAGTCACAAATCTCCTCCACCATGTGTCCTAGCCCTGCCTTTGGAAGGGAGAGTGTGTTGTGATAAGCACAGTTTCTTTCCTGACTATTTGAAGTTTAGCTTCAGCTGTTTTGCCCTTTTCAGCTGCCCCTGCATTCCTGTTGTGTTTGAGCTATCCGTCCCGTTTTCCTCCCCTACATAGTGCAGCCTCCAGCTCTCAGGATTCTTGATCTCATCCTATTTCTCTCACCCAGAGAGTCCTAGTCTCTCCTCTGCAGTCACCCTACCCTAGATGTAGTGTCGTTTCCAGTTATATGAAGCTCCTTGCTGTTCTTTCCCTGTTTTGTTTCTATAGTCTGCACCAGTTTCCCCTAGACCCCATCAGCTTTCAGTGATCTGCTAGAGCCAAATCTAAAAGCCAAAAATCATTGTATGCAGTGCTGGTGAATGCAAGATACAGAGGGCCATTGTGTTTTGGCTCTATGGAGGTACATAAAGAAGTAAGTGGGTGTTCAGAGTAGTTGTAGATGTTTGTGGCTCACCCCAGCACTGAGAGTCTGGGCACAAGGGATGGACAGTCAGGGCAGTTGTTTGCATACTAAAGGAGAATGGCGGGCTGGTAGCTGAGATTTTGTTGCTTCACCTCCTCCCTTACCGACGGCCCCAGCAGGGACCACTTGTGAAAGCTGGGCAAAAGGACTGCTCTTGGTGTGCTTGGGAAAAATGTGACTTTGAACTCAAAGCTGGGAATTGAGTGACCTTATTGCTGAATGTTTGGAACTGGTGTTGTAATTCCAGTAGTGTAAAGCAGTATCTATGTGTTTGTGCCCAAGGCACGAGATGTTTTTTTTCCTGCACACAGAAGTCAATGTGTGTAATTCACTAGATGAATATACCAGACTGCAGGTGCAGCTTTACAGGTATTGCTATCAGGGCTGTCCTCTCAGAAGTTACTGAACTGTCATACTCTGGCTCCTTGGTTATACATTTTGCTGAGGCTCCATTGAGGTTATTAGTGTGTACAGGTGAAGATTATATTTTGCATGTCTTCAGTATACTGAGACTGTATACACCATAGGCATGGACAGAGAGGTTATATGCAATGTGAGTGATGTTACACAACATGTGCTGCTGCAGAATTGTGCAAGAGAAATGCAAATAGGAATCTGTCCTGACCTAATCTATCAACTTGCCTACCGAAAGCCAGAGCCAAACCTTTAAATAACCCTGGCTTACCAGCAGAGACAGGGAGATTGGATTCCTATATCTGCAACCTGAGCCCCCAACTGCAAGACTGCGTCCCTGATCTTTACAAGCCTAAAGTAGTCCTGACAGGTTGTTAATGTGCGGTTAGCATGTAATAGATGAAGAAAGCATTGGAAAGCTTGGGGAATGATTTTGATGTAGAAATTTTGAATTTTGGAGAAAAATAAATCTCTGTTTTCCAGCAAGTCATTCGAGACAGTAAGAAATCCAAGAAGCTGGGGTAATGAATCTGAAGTTAACAAGAGGGCATGGACTAGCAGAAATCTGGGCACAATGCCTTTCCTTGAAGGAGGGGCTGGAGAGAGCACAGGAGATGCCAGGGACAATGATAGAAGGGACTAGCATAAACCAGTTAGAGGGAGTGGGATCCATGGTTGGGAGAAAGGAGCTGATTAAAGAACAGGCTCAGTTGAAAGAGGGCGCAGCTGTAAGGTTCAGCATCTAGGACCGGCAGAATGGTGCAGCAGCTCTGCACCCACTTGGTGGAGCCAGCGTTTTTAGGGGCATTGCGCATACCTCACAGCTATGCAAGACACTAAGGCAGCCTGTTTTCAAGGAAGCACTGTTACACTTCAGCCCAGTGCGGGGATGCAGCAGTAAAGAGTTTTACATGTGCTGATGTGCAGTGGGAACAGGGACTAGCTATTGTGGTCAAAGCAAAGGATTAGGAAGCCAGGTCCTTGGCACAAGCTATTTCCCTTTTCTGTGCCTCAATTTCTCCTCTTCCCTCTCTGCTGCAGGAGCAGAAATTGTAATGGCTATCTCACTGCAGGAAGGAGTGCTGAAACTTTTCCTGTGTTCAGATGGGAGCACCTGAAGAAGGACAAGTTGTTGCAGATGATTACTCCTCTGACTTGCCCTATCTGGGTTTCTGCTGCAGTAGAGAGGCTGCTGGGAGACCCCTCCCTAGTCCATGCTCCTCCACCCCTACCCCAGCTCAGTGAACGACTGTGCTACTAGGTGCAAAGGACAGGATCTGACTCATGCTGTAAGTGTCACAAAAAAAAGCCCAGAGCAGCTTTAGTCAGATGTCTGCTCTTCTGAATGTACTCCTTCACCACGCTACTTGTGCTCCATGGATACCTCCTAGTATTCCCCTTTCAAATCTGCTTTTGGGTGGGGTTTTTTGGTGTTCACCTTGATGAAAAATGTCTTTCAATTTTAAGGCTGTAGCTGCTCCTTGGATCTCTGCAGAGCTCCTGACAAACCCCAGGGTCGTGACTACCACCTCAGCCAATCACAGATGGTCCCCTAACAGTTAGTTGCTTTCTGTAGAATGATGCAGCAGGGAAAGGAGCAGGCAGACTTTGCTGTGGTTATTCCTGAGAGAGTCATGGGAGCAGTGGGAAGGGCATGAACTTGAGTGAACCAACCTAAGGGGAAATTTAAGCACTCATATTAGTTTTTGGCAGCATTTTCTGTTTGAGAGGAGCCTGGAGTGAGACAGAGACGTCTGGGTGTGCAAGAGGTATGAGTACAATCCTATTAGAACTGGCTTCCAGATGCTATCATCAGCAAAGGGATGCCAGCTTCTCAGGCTGGCGATGGGCCGGGACAGATGGCAGCTTTCATCACAGAAAGCAAGGACAAAGAGCAGTCCCAGTGCCCATAACCACGTACAAGACAAGAACCTTCTTCTCCCGCCCTTCCTTTCTCCTAAATATCTGATGTTCCTTCCTTGCAGCATTTGGGAAGTTGTTAAAGCTTGCAAAGTGCACGGTGAAGTAACACCTACCACATGGGGTTTTTGCTCCAGTGGAGTAAGGGAGGGAGGGTGAGTGGAGGCTACCTGCAAAAAAGGAATGTGTCCTGGGTCTTCCAAAGCAAAGTTGTGACCGCAAGGCTTGCTTTCTAGTGTTTGCAATGGTTTCACTCAAGTCTGAGCAGAAGAAAATTGATCTGATGTTTGTAACAGTTCAGATGTGACCAAAGTTGAGCCTAGAGCCCCTACCACTAAAGACTAGGTCAAGTAGATTTAGTTTCCTTTGGTCATTGAGCAGCTGGAGAGAATGAAGCAACCTGTCATGTATTCTTAAGTTGTGATTAATGAGACGCGTGTGTGACCATTTCAAAGTAAGATGAGACTTCAACAACAAGCAAAGTAACAATCATTGCAGGAAAGGTCTTGTGAGTGGCACAGAGAGGTGGACCTCACTTACCACTTGCTCTCACTTACCATGATAACACATATCTGTTTCCCTAGCAAAAATTGTGAAAGCAATGTATTTGATTTCATGTACTCCTAGTAATTTTAAACTCTGTGGCCTGAAATAACATTGACCCTACGTTACTGACAGGTCCTTTATAGCTGGTGCACCCTGGGATTCATCAATACACAACAGAAAGCGCAGAAAGATTATATAACTGCAGGTTTCATCTCTGTGGTTCCTGATACAGTGCTACCTGAATGCATTGCTTTTATCTGTATCGTGCAAAGTTTTTGTACCTTTTGCTGAGCAAGTGATTAGAGACAGCTATGAGTGTTTATAGGGAAACATGAGATGTGACAACGAGGAGGAGGAAGGGGCTTCAGGAAGTTCCTAAACCAGTGGTTGCTGAGAAGGTATATGAAGATCAAGAATCACTCCATACCTAGCACATTTCTTATACTCTTTCCTTAAGCTTCTGTTACTAAGATGCAGGACAGTTGTTTAGACGGACCTCTGAACTGACTTGGAGTAGCCATCCTTTTGTCCTTATCCTGTAAAAATATTATGCTCAGGAGATTGTGTGGCATGAGTAAGTGTGTTCCAGTGGCACGGTTTTGTGACTTTAATTTCCTTGCATTGTATTTTTCCCTGAAGGGGCCATGCTAACACTACTAGAGTCTGCAGGAATAGATGGGTAACCTCCTCCAGTGTTTTTGAAGACTATGTAAAGACTGTTTGCATCTTCAGGCATGTAATTCCTTTGGAAATCTGACTCTTGAACTCCAGAGCAGATATGCTTTTATGGCTATTTGCTTAAACGCAACTGGAACATTTACAAACAGCTCTTCTAAAAACAAGAAAAAGCAAAAAACCCCACACCTTTAGCTTTTATTCCCTCGTACATCTGAATGAACAGAGCAATCAAGAGATGCAGGGCCTTAGGCAATACCTTAGAAAGTAATTATTCAATTATTTTATGTCAAGTTTGCTTCTTTGATTAATGATTCTAGTGGCTCGTAAACTGGATTCTGCTCTGTTTTGACAGAAAAGGAAAGTTTTTATTTAATCTATGGTAATTTCAGGCTGCTTGGTGTTTCAATGCAAGACTGTAGGTACAAGACTGTCCTGGTGGGGGTTCTCTAGTACACCTCTTTGTCAGATCTTTATTACTCACCTGGAATAAAATGAGCCCTGTTTTCCAAATGAGAACAACTTGCCCAGCCCAAGGGCTCTAGTATTTCTAACAGTGCAGATGTATGTCATTCTGTTGGGCGTGATAACATAAAATTGAAGAAATGGATTTGGCACTGGTGACTGTTACTGGTTGGATAGTACAGAAGACAGAACGTACTGGGGCTTAGAGTTTAAGGTTTGAGAAAGAGAGGTACATGCTCTCTCCGCTCTCAAGGCCTGCTAACATGCCCCAGTCCTGCCTTAGGTGGAGGAACAAAGTGATTACTTGTGCCAGACCATATTAGTGATCATCAGCAGGCCCTCTTCACAATCCATGTGCCTCCCAAAACCACACACATGGTCTCTGGCATATGGGCTGGATTTGCTGGGGTGGATTTCTTAGAAGTCTTGATTTCAACTTTGTGTCCATTTTACACAACTGCCTGATGTTTCAATATTCAGTTACCTTCCTTTTGGGAAGAAGCGACCTTTCTGCTATTTAATTACTTCAGGAAACCCTGTGGTTTGCTAATGGGAGCAGAATTCCCCAGTGTTCTCAGTGTAAGCATACATGCCTCTAACCACATAATGGCATGCACACACGCAGGCACTCCAGTTCAGAGAGTTCTGTGATTGGCATATCCCCGCAGAGACAGGCATTCCTGTGGGATCTGCAGGAGAGGTGATGGAAAAATGCTAGCTTCCTCTTAGAAATAATTTACGGGGGAAAGAGAAAGAGATTGAAGGAATTTCATTAAAAATTACCCACAGAAATCTTCCAGGGTTGGTTTTTTTTAAACCCAGGATGAAAACAACTTTCTGTGCCCACTCAAGTGACTTCAAAATGAAACCCCCCATTTTGTTGGTAAAATAATTGCTCTTCAGTAAAAAAAATTAAATGTAGAAACAAGATTTTATTTCAATTATTTATGAATTTATTACTTATGTTATGCTGGCATCCAAGACTGAAAGCTTGTGTAGCAGTGCAGGTCTGTTTCAGCTGACCTGAGTTAGCCAATGTGTATTTTGGGATGGAGGCGAGGAAGGTTGTAGATTTGGTTCCAGAAATAGTGAGGTAGGAACAAAGACAAAAAGCGAAGGAGAACCATACTTACTCTACATATCATCATATAGACTTTACATGATCTAGTAGAACCAGTGCTATTTCTGGGTCTTTTTTTGCATGCACAAAAAATAATACAGGATCCCTGTTCTTATGAAGTTTGGTAGAGGTAAGAGCATTGCGATCTTAAGAGAAAAAACAGACTTCGTGATACTTTTCATACTTGTCAATCAGTTCTCTCAAGAACATTGCACTAGATTTCTGAACCAGCAAACTTCTCTTATGTAAATACCTCTCAGATCTAACCCCTCTGGATGCAGCCCTCTGCTCCTTGCAGTTTCCGATGGACTCAGCTTGCAAAATTTTACACTCATTTCTGGATTGTATGTAGTTCAGGATTGTGTTGATTTATAGGGGGAGCTCAGCAGTGAGCAGTTTTCTTAGTATGTAAGGTAGTATTAGTGTTTTAAGATTTTGGGAGCGTTAGTGTTTTTTTGTAGTATGAATGTTTGAAGGGATTTTTGCAAATAGAGGGTGCTTCATCTGAGACTGGGCTAATAGGATGATGATTAGCTCCTGCCTCCTTCCCTGGGAATGTAGAAGATACTGGTTCAAAGTTCTGGTCCAAACTGGGCTCTTCATGTTCTGTAGTGATGTTGCTAAATATAGAATCATAGAATCATAGAATCATTGGGTTGGAAAAGACCTCTAAGATCATCAAGTCCAACCATCAACTAACACCACCATGACTCCTAAACTAGACCCTGGAGTGCCACGTCTACACCTTTTTTGAACGCCTCCNCAACCCCAGTTCTCTCAGCTGCTCCTCATAAGACTTGTTTTCTAGTCCCTTCACCAGCCTCGTTGCCCTTCTCTGGACACGCTCCAGCATATAGCCACAGATAGATGGGGAAGGAACAGATTTACTGGGGGAGAAGGGCATCAGACCCTCCCACTGCTAGTACCACAGAGAAATGCACTGTCAGTCATATGGTGCTTTTGTGACTGCATCCCTACAGACCTGCCAACCAAGATGGCAGCTGTTTTAGTACAAACATATGTCCTTCTACATCATTGGGTCTTGCTTCCTGCTGTCCCTGTCTCCTGTGTTACCCACTCCTGGCTTCATTATGCTCGCTTCCATAATAGGTCACATTCAAGTGCTCTGTGGCAGTTGTGCAGGGGCATACAACATTGGAAGGAGTGCTGCTCTTCGGCAAAGAACACTTTTACATCTGCGAGTGCTTTGTGTTATCCCCTCTAGAAGAAGTCTACTGTACACGTCACTGCTTGTCCAGGTGAGTCGTTCTTTTCTCCCAGAGAACTGCTTGGTTAACTTCAGTATTGGCACACGGATACCTAGAATTTGCAGACTTTATGGGGATTTCCAGAGGGTTATTAGCAAAGCAAGAAGTTTGCCATCCTTTCCATCTGTTCAGAGAATTGTTTAACACAACTAACATAGATGCTTGTTCACAGGCTTTGCAGGTGCAACAAGGACTCCCAGCTCCAACAGATGGAGGTGGTGGGCAATCTAACACATACATTGCTGTTTTTCAATTCTTTTAAAGTGTTGTTAATGTTTCTTTCTGACTGCCTCCCATCTTTTATTCATATGGAACAGTCATTACAAGAGCCTTTAGCTTCGTTGTCTCATAAGTTTCTATTTGTTTCTCCAAGACAGAATCATAATTAATATTTGGCATACTGCTATCATCTTTGACTCATGATTTATTGAAACGGATCAATATTGAAAATGAGTCTGTTGTCAGACTTAGCTCTTTGCGCATACTGTGTTCTCATGGGCAAAGCCCAGTGGGACAGTGAGTAACTCAGTGTTTTTACTCCCTGACTGTCTGTTCTACATCCGATTCTCACTAAGTTCAATATCAGTCAATCTGATCAGGTGACTGAAGGATCGATTGGACTGGGTCTGATAAAAGCTTAGATTGTTTTTCTAAGAGATTTGCTATGGTCTAGGCTGTAGATAGCAATTGCAGTACATGTACACAACTGAAGTAATAATGAATTAGTTGCTTAATTATTAGTTCCAATTAATTGCTGTTTATAATAGCTGTGTGTCCATATGATGCTTGCCCTTGACCCAGGCTTTTGGGTTCTCCCACTCAGCTCCTTCCCTTGCTGCTTCTCAGACTTCAGTGTGTGCAAAACGTTGCCGTCTGCCTATTTGCATGCACCAAAATAATTCCAAACCTACCTTTAGCCTCCACAGGCTCTTTATTTTATTTTGGGAACTAGTACAAGATGTGCCTTCAGTATTTAGCTTTGTTTTCAATTCATGTATGTCCCAGTTGATCTTACTATCTCTTAGTATTTTTATTCTACTTTAGGGAGGACTTGGATGTTCAGGAGGACTCTCCTGATCTTCTTGTTTCAAATTTTTCTTTCTTTATATTTTTCTCTTCCAGCATTAGTGATCCATTTATTTTCAACTTATGTCATAAAGATCATGCTGTGGGAGACCAGATGTGTTCCCGTTATTCATATCATGATATAAAAGAGATTCATCTGATGCGCTTTCTTCTACAGGTAGGAACTAACATGCTTGGTCATTTGAGGGAAAGCTGCATCAGCTTTGTAATGTAACAGTAATGACATGTGACTGAAAACTACTTGCACAACT
>WAAD01038304.1:251662-266770 GCA_013389945.1 Fregata magnificens | reverse complement strand
AAGAAATTACTAGTTTGATGTATCATATGACATTGAGGTAGTAGCATTTCTGGGAAACCCCATATCAGTTTTTCCACCTAGTCCATAGGAATAATACACAGGAGTGCTGACTCCCAGGCTCTACTGTAGCTGTTTAAAAAATGATAATGGGCTGTTACTAGACAACTGAGTACTTTGTCCCTGGCACTTTATTCTTCGTTTAAATAAATGTTTGCCGTCACCATATGTTACGATGGCCACAGCCAGCACCTCTTCTTGTGTCATGCTTGACTGGTTTTATAATCTGCTCATTGCTTGTACTTGTATATTGCTGTTTGCAGGCTATCAGCACTCTCTGCCCTAGGGATGTGATTTGAGCAAGTGAATGTGTGTGCTCAGGTGCACATGTGCATGCGCACATGTGAACAGAAAGCTAAAAGTACTGTGGGGATACCAGACCTGATTTCATCAATTCACCATCTGACTCTTAGATCATGGAAGAGCGTGACTCTTCTTCTCTTAGTCACTGCTTTAGTGATATGCCCAGGACCCTTAAAAAGAGCAATCTTTTCCCTACCCCTTCTCCCTTCTGTACTTTCCTTGGAGGGAGACTCAGAGGCAGACAAAACACTATGAGTATAGGTAGTGGTGCTGATCATGTCGTGCAAGTTAAAAATCACTGCACCCAGGTATAGCACTCAAAATCCCAGAGAACTTCCTTATGCAGAGTCTGGCCCCTTGATGGCAAACAGCATCACTGGTTGTTTAGCTCTAAGCAATGTGTTTGCACTGCTTAGTTACTCCTGAGCATAACATTTGTGTCTGCTGCCTCTGCTGAATTGGAATGGGCTCATGGTTCCTACACTGACAGTGCCTATCTGAGATTCTTTGAGGGGTTGGTGGCAGTCACCAGCAGCAGAAGGTTCCCACGTCTGTTCCTTTTCCTCCAAATGGTATTTACTAAGACTAGTTTAACTGTGTCTCACCCTATGAAAATGAACAGAACTAGTGTTTGGGGCTCAGCAGTGGGAGTGGAGTTACTAGAAAAACCTAGCTTTTTGAAGATTCCTTCACTGGACACCTGCACACACAAAAGACCAAAAAAACCCCCAAACAAGCTCAAACATGGAGAACACGTTGTAGGAACAAGCCCAGATGGAAATAGTCCTTCCTTTCCCAAATGCACCTTTTCCCAAAATATACATCTGTTTTAGTTGTTTTGGATTTCATTTTAGAGACCACACAGATCTGCTGCTTCTAAAACTGAGTAGATCTTTAAAGGAGGAGAACTGCAGGAAAAGGGAGGAGGGAGGAGGTCAGCTTTTTATTAGCTTGGGCTGGTCTTCATGGGTCATGGTCTGTGGAGTGCCTTGGTATATTTCAGGGATGTTTGCCTCTTAATCTCCATTCTTCTTGATTATCCTTTGCAGAGGAATTGGGTGTAAGGAGTAAAGGGAAACTTGACTTCTTTGAGGGGCTGGATGTCACATTCTTTAACTTGTTCAGCTTGTCCCTCTCATCCTGACACATCTTCAGGCAGGAACAGCACAGGTCTTTCTCTTGTACTAAGTAAAGCGTTTCTATGCGGTTGATGGAGTCAGCATGCTCTTCTTGTTTTGTTGAATCTGGGAAAGGGTTCCTTTTTGCATTCAGTTTCTTGAGCTTGGGGAGCTTTTTCACACTGTTTGGGATGGTGGTCAAGGCGTTGTCAAAGAGACCTATCTCCTTAAGTTCCTTCAGGGTCCCAAGACTGGTGGGAATACTGTCAAGACAGTTCAAGCCAAGGTTGAGAATACGCAGGTTCTTGAGAAGGTTTAACTCTTCTGGCAGATTTCTGGTGGTCAGCTTGTTGTTGCATATATTCAGGTAGAAAAGGTTCTGAAGCGTACCTATTGCCTCGGGCAGCTCCTCAAGCTGATTACTATGCAGGTCTAGCCAGCGCAGTTTCTGGAACTTCTGGATGCTGCTTGGAATCTTTTTTAACATGTTTCTGCTCAAATCAAGTTCATCCACATCAGCCAGTTTCAGAATGCACTTGGGGAAAGTGGTGATACCCATCTTGCTTAAGTCAAGACGGCGCCCTCCGTCAAAAGATATCCGGATGGAATTTTTGGCAGTTTTCAAGGTGATCTTCTTCCCTTTTTGACCTTTTGCTTTCCCCTTGGCCATGTCTCCACTGAGACACAGGCAGCCGTACCAGACTCTGTGGATGAAGCGTGGCAACCCCAGTGAAGCCTTTGAAAGTGGTGGCTGTTACTCCCTAATTAAAAACAAAATAATTGCATAGTTATAAATGAACATGTTACTGCTGAACTCTTCAGAAGTCCCTTTTTTAAGGTCAGGACTTTTCAACCCTGAAGCTGCAACTCTGAAAGTTCTTCCTGAAAGTATTTTGAGTAGGTGAAATTCTAATAATTTACAATGTTATTTTATTGCATTGTAACACCTATATTGCATTACAAGGTGAAATTACAAGCGGGAGAAATTTGCTGACTTTCATCCCTAGATACTTACTTGAGCTCAGCATGTAATGAAACTGAATGCAATGTGTTATTATCTGTCAGCCATTTGAGGACCAGAGCAAAATGTATTATGGGTCTCAATCCAGTCCTTAGGGACTGCACTAAAAGAAGCTATCCAAAATTGTACTTATTCTACCAGACCAACAGGTTGGCTTCTTTACAGGCCTGGCATCTGTTGACAGGTTGGTTAAACATCCTGTTTAATGGACCTGAGATTTGGGCTCTGGATGCTATTGAAAGATTAAATATTTAAAGCAAATGATTAAGAGTCTTGTTTTAACCAAGATCTCAGGAATGTCGTGGGCTCCCAGATTTGCCAGAACTACTTGCAGTTCACACATCACCTGCAGAGCAGACTGCAACAGGGGTTTTGTGTCAGTGCTGCTTAATGACATATTAAACCAGGCCTTGGTAAGTGTCTCCTGTGCTTTCAAGGAGAGACTCTGGATACTCTAACCTTGTCTTTCCATCCATGCTGTGGGATAGATGGACTCCCACTGCAAAGGTGCCATGCCCTTGACAATGGCATGTAGATGTTCTGGTCAGACTTTTGACTCATACTGATGCTCAGCATGTGCTACATGCTTTGTTGAATTGAGGCCTGTATGAGTAGTCGTCCACGGTAGTCTCAGGTTTTGTGAACTGTCTCTCTAATCAAAGGTCATCAAATACAGCTGCTAATTATGGCTAGTGACAAAGGAAATAGGCTGATTCCCCAGAAATGGATGACAATGTCCCTCTCAGCCAGAGTGCAGAGAAGAGCATGGGTTACAGCTGGCTAATTTCAGGATGGTCTGGGTGCTCTGGCATTTAATTGTGAAGAGTCAAATCGCAGCTTTGATGAATGATTGTTTGGGACAAAATATGGATTCGTCTACAGTACATTTCCCTATTAGAAAGGCTTCACTACAAACCCTTCAGGCTTTTTGGCTACTCATTAATCATGTGCAAATACATGAAGGGGAAGCTCAGGCTACAACTAAGGCATTTCAGCTCCTTTTCAATTACATGCTATAGCCAAAAATAATGCAAAAGCAAGGGGGGTCTCTGTTGGTTACCACCCACCCTCCCAGGAGCTCTGTAATGAGGCAGATGTGTCAGAAAATCCTGAAAGCAGCACAGTGGGGTCAGTCTTGCCCCGAGGATATGTTCCAAAATTGAATTTCTGTTATTTTATATAAAAATATTTGAACACAGTTAAATCTTTCTGTGTCTGTCACTCCCACATTACTGTCTCTCACCAGTACTTACAGGGCCATATTACCATTATATCTGAAGGCCTCTCAATCTTTGCTGTATTTAACCTTACAGTGCCCCAGGGGCAATACCAATGCTATTCTTTCCATAGTGTAGATTGGTAACTGAAGCAAAGTACTCTACAGTGTAAAATTAAGCATTTTTTCCAGCTTTGTTGATGTTAGCTTAAATAATTGCCCAGGAGTGGGTAGGAAGTTCTTGGAGATCAAAACGATAGGATTTTTAATCACAATTCACTCATTTTAAGGATTTGATGCAATATTCTTGTTGGCAATTCTGTGTAGATAAAGTTCAGCTGCATGGGAAATGCCAGAGCCCTACTGCTGGTACGGAACGCCCTGATTCCCTTACTGGTGCACAGAGGGTGACTACCGTGCTTCAGAAGAAGATCTGCAGGGCAGCTTCCTTACACTTTGACAGGATGGAGAGAGACTTTCTGTCTCCTGCAGTTGATGTGAACCTGGTGACTTTTGGGTCCAACTTTCTTATTGTTTGAATTTTTTGTTGGATGAGTTGACCAAAGCATTCAGTGCATTTTGTTCAGAGCAGTTTTTCAGCCAAGTATGCCTTTAAAAAAAAAGAAAGGGAAACTCAAGGAAAAATACATAATTTTTTTTCGAAATTCAAAATGATAATTTCTTTTTAAATGCGTTTTAAAACATCTTTAAAACTCTCAGAAAGAAGACATCTTGTTCAGTTCCTAGTAATTTTTTTTCTATTAGTTTTCATTTAAGATCCAAGGGGAAACATTGATCCAAACCAGTTTCCTTTCTTAAAAATACCAGCTAGCCAAAAAATCAGCCTGCTCTGCAGTTGTCTGTTAATGCTGGTTCCCCGTGCTGGTGGCCCTCTGTGCTGTGCGTGCCTGGGAGCACTAGAGGGAGCCTGGTGTAGAAGGTTGACTGCTGGTGCCTTGTCAGGAATAACTGCAGTTTAACCTTTTCGGTTTGGGTACTTCTCTGTCAATAACCCTTGCCAACTTGTTACAAAGTTTGAACCTGGACCTTTCTGATTTTTAAGAAGTCCAAACAAACAGATCAGTGTAATTTTCCTGAAGACAGATCTCTTTGTATGATGCACTGGGTAATACCCAGACTTCAAAGAGATTTAACCACCTGAAGGTAGTAGGGTCAGGTCTCTTTTAGTTGGAGTTTTTAAAATCCTACCGTGGACATCTAAGGTGCACTGATCAGGAAAACATGAGTCCCTAGGGAGTGCTCACACTTTCCAAGTGCTATTTCCTTTGGGTTAAAAGTGGGAGCCACATTTCAAACTTACAAAAGGGTGATTTTCAATCCTAGAGACAGGGATTACCATTAGGGTTCTGCAGAAACACTGCAGCTCACCAGACAGCTTGAAGGGGATGAATAGCTCTCTTGTCTCTGCATGCTTATAAACTAATTATCAGTGTTTCACAGGGCTGTAGCTGGAGATAACGGAGCTTACTTAGCCACGCCTCATTTTCTTTAGCTCCACATAAGAGGGCTCCAGTTCTGTAGCCACTGATATTAAAAATTCAGGAATTGCAGGAGCCCTCCTTGCTGTAAATGTTAATTACGCCTGTTCAATCTCGTGCTCGCAGTGCATCTCCTGGGACAGCAGAGGGAGAGGTACATGTGTTGCCCTACTACCTAACAAATGATGGTAAGAGGGAACTCTCTTTACTCATTTTCTCTAAACCCTCACCCCACTGCCAGGTTCACCCTCTGAGTTGCTGGCAAGTCTTTGCCCAAGGGTGGGGGTGCTGCATTTCTATGTGATAAGGTCTTGCTAAAGAGGACCTTGACTAGAAAACTCTTTCCCTTTTTATCCACACTTCGTAAAATCTTTGGTCTGGATTGGGCTTTTGAAAGCCCAGGGCTAACCCTAGAACTTTAGGGGTGTTTCACAGGCCCAGAGCTGATCAGGCTGATCTGTATCAGGCTGACCTGATACAGAAATGAATAGAAAATGTGTGTCAAGGGCATCATGCTGTCTGTGGTGCTCTGTGTTGCTGGGAGCTGCAGGGAGGGAACAGACCTTAAGCATCAGGACTAGGGCTGTCAGTGTCTCTCTGAGGCAAGGAAGGATTGGAGGTTACTCCTTATCTGCACTTAAGGACTTGCACAGGGCCCAGTCATGACCTATTGTAGCTTAAGCCTGTCTTCAGAAGGAGATCTGATCCTAGAAGAATACAGAATTGGACCCTGATGATGCAGTCTCTTCTACCTGAACCTTTCTTCTTCCTTTTTCAGCATAGGGCTGGCAGGAGCAGAACAAGGCCTTCTGCCTGTGACACTGGGTGTTTCAGGACCTCCTCCCCTGTGGCTCTGCCTGTTCTTTTCCTCCCATAGGTTGCTGCTTCCTAATTCACTGCACCCAGAGCTGCACGGAACCATCTTGATCCCATCTTGAACTAGTCTGTGAGAAAAGTTTCCTCTGTCTTTCCTCCTGGAAGTCTGCATATTGCAGAGCAGGCTTGCCAAGCCCAGTGGAGCTACGCATGCCCTGCACCTCTCTGGGGGCAGGAAGGCAGTGAGGTGACATGTTCTAATTCACCCATGGAATAGCTCTATGGAAATATTTTCATGTAAAGCTTAAAACCAGCATTCTTACAGTGGATGATTTTGCATGAAGCCAAGCAGTTCCAGCTAGGGTAGGTTTTTATTTCCCTGCTTACAAGCCTGTTACCATTTCTCTGTTGTTGGATACGACCTGTTGTGGAAGAGAGATTAATTCACTATCTTAAATGCAGTCTCTTGCAAACAGGCAGGTTTAGACTAAATCCTGCCATGAGCAGATAGAGAGAGGTTTTCTTCTTTAATGTTCTTACTTTTCTAGATCACTTCAGAGCCACTGTGCTATCACACAGTGCAAGGTCACTTATAAAACCAAGGCCCACGAGAAATAAACAAAAGTACTGTTTCATCTTAACAATTCTGCCAGACTGCCCCCCTGCATAAGATCTTACCGGCTAGCAGCTAGGAAGACTTAGAAGGTGAGGTATAGATGTCACAAGCTGCTTGTTTTTTTCAGTAGTGTGGGATGAGCCTTCATGGTCTGTTACTGTGAAGTCGTCCTCTGTCTACTCTTCTTTGAGTAATGTATTAGTCCTTCAGTCTGTAAATAAACCTGTGAGCAGGGAGCACAGGACAATTTCCTTTTCACAGTCGTGCAAATTCTGAACCGTACTTCCTTAATGGAAAATGGCAGCCCTTCAAGAAACTTTTGTATGTGTGTGCGTGGGGGAAGGAGGAGTGGCAAAAAGGACTTCCCCAGCTCCAGGCTCTCTCTATTGAATTCTCCTTCCACAGCCTGTGAGACTTTTGTTCCTAAGCAACAGCAATGCTAGGTCCTTGGAGATCATTAGCATAATGTTTGGTTCCAGCATGCAAGTTCAAGCTGGAGGGAAAAGAACTGAACTGCATGCAGTGCCTGGAAATGTTCGATTTCAAATTATGCAGCAAGAAAAAGCATCTGGACCTGGTTAGAAGCTGTTCGTCAGCTTCTAATGTTTCCTTAACTGCCCATTTTAGTCATTTGGCTATTTCATTTTACTTGGCTGTAACACAGTGTGAGATACTTGTATGTGTGTGTTAAAACTCGCAACATTTGTGATACCATCCTTAGCACGTGCCAGATCGAATAGATATGGACACAGGAGGGAAGGCTCCTTCAGCAGTGCAGCAGAGAGGATATGAGCTGCAATTTATATTCACCTATCTGTGACCCTTCAAAAGTGCAGTTGGTACAACAATTCCCCTTTGTAGCATGTGAATTTACTGGAATTTGTCTCTGTGACTGGGGCTACCAAGCTCAAGCTTTTAGTAACTGATTGCAATAATTTCAAAATAGTATCTGGAAAAAAAGAACTATGGAAGAGAAATAGCTGTGTGTTTTGTGGCAGATATTGTTCACAGGAGACAACATTGAGGTCTCTGTCTTGCTGACAATGGGACTGGAATATTATTGGCATAAAGAAGCTGATAATGTTGATGTGCTTGCCTGATTCCAGGGTTGGAGATAGCATTCTGCTCACCTCAACAAATTAATTGAATTTACTTTATGTTTTTCTTCTACGACCTGAAGTGTGCCTGGGTGCAGCATTTCCGCAGTGGAAATGTTATCCCTTTGTCTGGTTTAAGCCTGTGAATACACGTGGTGCAAAGTGTTCTGTAAATGAGGGAGATTCCTTTCTTCCTCCTTAGCCCCTTCAAGACCTCCTACTTCAAGGAGCCCTACTTTAATATTATACTTATTTATAAATTTTGTATTAGATCTCTATTCTTTGAGCACAGAGCAAGAATACTCAGAAGATGGAATGGTACAATCAAACAGAGAGGACCCTGTACCTTTTTTCCAAGGTTATCTAACCTAACACTTTTCTGAGCTTTGAGAGATACTTGATTGTTTCACAGGGAAAGCTGACATTCCTTTTGACCTCTTCTTTCCTCTTTTAATAGTAGGACTTGGACCTAGGTTGTGGCTTACCAGGAAGAGGATTTTCCTCACAATATTTTTGGTAATTGCAGAGATTCTTTAAGAAAAGTGATTTTAGGAGAGCCTTAGCACTGTTTTGCAGACTTAAGAAGTCTGGAGGATGGAAGACAAAAAGAAAATGAAAGCAGCTTTGTAAAGTCTAAGAACCCAATTAAGTTTATTGGAATTTTAGTATTAATTTCAATGGGGGCAAAATCTTATCCTTTGAGATTATCTCATCTGCAATGAATCTCCAAATGGGTTGAGATCCACCTGTCTAGCGAATGGAGAGCACTGGCTATCACAAGAGTGAGATCATAGTCTGATGTTAATGGAAGAGGGATTAATAAATCACTTATGCATAGTGTAGCCAAAGGTGGATCATCATTAGTACACATCATGCTTAGATGCTGCCATGGCTAGTGCACTACAAGTACATATAGATTTAGATATAGATAGATATGTAGGTACTTCTCTTGACTTCACATAACTTCACCCCCTCTTGAAGTTTAGTTATTTACATTTATAAAGCACTTCTCCTGTTCCTTTTTCAAACCAGCCTTTGATTATTTATTTATTTTTAAATGCACTTACTGCAGTTGGATAGCTGCAGTTGATCTACTTTGAGCTTTTGCTGTGCTGGCTAGAGAGGTGTTGGCTGGAGGAATGCTGATTGATTACCAAGGAGAAGGGAGGAATAGGCTTGAGCTGCCTGTAATGCAATTCATGTTCTGAGCCCCTGCAAGTCGACAAGGGAGAATGCAGAATTCCAGATCTCTGGGGACTTGGAGGGAGCATGCTGCCTGGTCCCCTGAGACACAGAAGGATGGCTCTTACAGGGGAGTGACTACATTTAGCCTTGCGTATTTTCATGATGTCGTAAACTCATCAACATCTGAGTTATATAGTGGTTTCCAAAGTCAGCAGAGAGGGGGTTGTTTTGGCCTTCGTAGTGTCCTTATTAGCTGTTTAGGGCTTGTGACAAGCAGAGCAATAATTCCACTAGAGGGCCATGGCACCCACAAGTCAACATATATTATGCATACTTCCATAACATACACACAGAATAGCCCAGTTTAGTCCTGTGTATAGTATTTTAGTTCCTTTATAATGCTCCCACTTTAAAATGTTGGAGGACTGATGGATTGAGCAGGTTTTTATGTTACATAACTCCTTGCTTTCTAACTCAGCCATAAATCCAAAATAAACCAGGGCAGTTTTAGTGAGTCTGTCTGCTTCTGTGGAAAGGGAAGAACCTAACCTGATCCCTCTGTGACAAACACCCTAATCCAACCACACTTCAAATAACGCCAGGAATCCTGATCCTGTTCCATCCCTTTGAGATACTCTCTCTGAGTTCCAAATGTCTGTTGGAGACCTTACAAAGGACAGCGGGGCAAAGCTCTGTGAAATCTACATCTAGTGTGAGAGGGCTGAATTGTAAAGGGTAAGCACTCATAATATCTGTTTTCTACTTTAGAATTCCTACATTCTTGAGCTGCGTGTGGCTCAAACTGGGGGTGGAAAACCACTGTAACTCTACTCTAGTCAATGGACTTTCTTCTGATTTACATTGTGTAAATTAGACCATCTTATAATTTCTTCATTTTTTTGGACAAAGAGTGAAGATCCTATTTTCCCATGTCAGATATTAACTACAACTTTTTCTGTTGCCTGGTTTCTCTAAATAGAGCCTGTTATTGTTAGGTCTCATGTTCTTAGCAGGAGAACTAAACAAAGCTTAGGAGTTGTAGACCGTGAGCTAGAATTGGTCCTGGGTTTCATGTTTGTTCATGGAATAGGTTATTACTTAATCCTTCCCTCAGATACACACTTTTCTCTAAAGAGAGTGCCTAAGCAAGGAATAAAACACTGTGTTGAGTAAACCGTAGTGGTTTTCCTTTATGTACACTATTAACTGGTCCAAAAGTGAATAGGCAGTAAAGTAATGATTCATAATCATGAGAGGTAGCTTACAAGAATTTACTGCTGCAAATTCAATAAAACTGTAATGATCATAAACCATTCCAGTGTTTTATTTAGATCTTTGAGGCTGCTTTAGGCCTAGCTTTGTGGATTTCTGGTGTGATCCAATACATAGCAAGAGAGTGCAAAATAGCAGCTAGTTATACGTGTATCAGTTTTATAATCTACGGTTGAACTGACTTCCTTACACTTCAGGAAGTTAATAATCCTGTCTCTGAGCTGGCACCTTAGGATTAGTTTAAAGTTGTACACTCAAAGGGAAAAGCATCTCCTACCAGCAGTTATATCATATCATGTCAGTAACTCTGTTTACTTTGGCATATCAAAAGTTTCTTTACTCCAGAAGCTGTCACTTGTCTCAGTTTGGTCTCTAGGAATTGACAAGAGCAAGTCCATGGCCTTCAGACAGTGACACACCTTCTAGCTCAGTGTAGTCGAAATGTTACTTTTGCTTGCTCAGAACCTTTGACCCTTTCACATTTTCAGGTGAATTCCCCTGTTTAGAATCTGCCTCCAGCGGGTTTGCTTTTGTTTAAAGTTTCAGTAAAAAGTTGCATTTTAAGAACAAAGAAAGTGGAAAAAACATATTTATTACTTTAAAAAAAAAATTTAAATGGCAACCCATTTTTTAAGGACTACGTTAGTTTCAACGTGCTTTATGCAAAAAGAATATCTGTGATATGGAGACTGAGGCACCTCTGTTTTCAAGCTAGTATTTTCAGAATGCTTCAGAAAAGCATGAGCCTTTGAGAATAAGGCTTCAGAATAGAAACAGACAGCCTTAATGGTACCTGTCACTAGCACTCCAGCTCTACAGTGGGATGAGACTGGGAGAACAGACTGGTTAGCAGTGTGGCTTAGCTCAGAACAGCTGAGGAGGTTGCTGTCCCCAGCTGTCCATCTGCCTCTGCTGCAGAGGCAACTTCTCTGCCTGTGAGTCAGCTTCTGAATTCTTGCAGTTTGCCATATGGCATCACCGCCACAGTTTGCAGCAATATCTTAAGGCAAACAGAATTGATCCTTAGCACCACCACCCTACTTCCTTCTTTTTTCTTTATTAAATATCATACTTTAAGTGGCACTTCATTCAAGAGCAGACTGGCAAGTGGCTTAGGGAGAGTCAGCATGTCATAGGGAGAGTGACTGACTGATAAACTCATCAGCCATCTGAAGCTGGGCCATCTCTGTTCACGAGGCAGAGCCTTCCTTCCTACTGAAAGCAGTAATGAAACTTGCATCCTGCAGCACTAACCTAACTGATGACACTCGCTGGTTTTGGAATGATTTGGTCCATGATGAAACTTCAGCATTCTTCTAGTGTTGGTGTTCTCTCATTTCTGTGGGATGAGAGCAGGTGGCGCAGGGAGCACAGATGTCAATGTGTTAACTTTCTCTTATTGTTCTGAAGCAGGTTATTTCAATCAAATGTTTGTTCCATACAGGAAACACTCAGGAGGGGAAAAGACAATGCTCCAGAAGTGGCAGGTAAGCTAAATCTTGGCTGCACATGGTTAAGAGAAGAATTTCAGCACCTGTCTGTGTGTCCGTGCACAGATATGTGTGTGTGTACTTCAAGGGCTAAGCTGTTCTCTCACTGCTGGAGGTGAGGTTATTGGCAAGAGGAGCAGAGTATTTACATCTGGTTATTGCAGAGGTTTTGCATATGGTGCTACTGTCTGGCAGATTAAGTGTGATTTTATGCACCTTTTTAAACTGAGACCAAAGCCACCTAGTTGAATGCCTGTTCACAGATCATCTGTACATCTAAATTAGTGCACCTCTCATTTTCCCAGATGTTTTGCTGAGCTGAGAGATGCATTTACTTTCCTGTACCCCTGATCTTGGTGACCCAAGACACATTGAAGAAATCTATATCTTCTTGTTTATATGTAGCACTTTGTGCAGCCTTTTCTGTACAGGCAGTTGTCCAGGATTTTCCAATATACAGATTGCATGCATTTGGTTCACTTTTAAATTGGGAAAAAGTGCTCTGTTATGCAAATACAGCATAAAAGCAGTGGGAGATTATAGACAAATGCAAATGGCCTGTCTGAAGAAGAGCCAGAATGAAGACTCAGGTTCTGTTGAATGGATTGTCATATATGAGATATTGTGCTGATATGAATGGCAATGGGTGATTGATTACACTATTTATAGTTCTTGTCCTGGTGGACCTGGGAACCACAGGACCTGGAGGGTACCTTTGAGGCATGGTTTTCAGGGGTGGAGTTAGGAGATTTTAATGCTTGTTTCCTTTCCCTGGCAGAAGAGGGAGATCAGCAATTTTGATTACCTCATGTACCTGAACACACTGGCTGGCCGCAGCTACAACGATTACATGCAGTATCCTGTGTTTCCATGGGTCCTCGCTGACTATCACTCTGAGGTCAGTGCTTGCTGCAGCATTCTGTGCTTTCTGTGATAGCAACCATACAAAGGTTTGTTGAATGATGCCATTGAAGCAGAGGGGACTAGGCCAAGGGTTCAAAATTTGAGATAGTTAATTTGAACTGTATTAATTCTTTATAGATTAGCCTTATCTTCAAATCGGCATGCTGAGGATCACATTCTGCCTCAGAAAGGTGGATGAACATCTGTTAAATACATACCTAGTTAAGGGCAGGCTGCATTGGCTTAGCAGACAGGCAGAGACAGGCTTCTGTGACCCCTGCCAAGGAGGTTTGGACAGAAAAGCCTTGAGAGCAATTTGCAACCTGACAGGTCCTTTATTAGTGAAGCTCCTTGTACATGCTGTCGTTTCAGTGGCAGATGCTGCCCCTCTCTTTCCAAGTCCCATCCCAGTTCTGGAGATGGGTGTTTTAGTACTGAGTCTGTGGCATTTTTGTATAAGTGAAACTTCCAACATGGCCTTGCCGCTATCCAGTGTCACTGAGCTAGTCATGATGTCTAAGACTCAGGGATTTAAAAATCTGCATCTGTGCTGGTTTTGCTTTTCAGACTCTAAACCTTACCAATCCTCATACATTTCGGGACCTGTCAAAGCCCATGGGAGCGCAGACTGTGGAGAGGAAACGCAAGTTCATCCAGCGCTACAATGAGGTGGAGAAGAGTGAGGGTGAGTGTTTTAGGAGACTAACAGACAGCAGAGGCTTGAATCCCCTCAGGCCTTTGGGGATGCTGGTGAATCCCTTGGAAAAGGTCACCCAAAAACTTTCCAGAGCTGTGGCTAAGGGAAGCACCATGTCAAGGAGATTGTCTTGCTTCTGGATACAAACTGGTTGAGGATTCAAAGAGAAATGACTCCTGCAAGCACTGCTTTATGTGCCTTGTAGTGCTGCATTCTGCCCTCTTCCCTTGGGCAGGAAAAGATGCTACAGCAAAAAGCAATGTTCCCTAGAAAAGACTGCTCTATTAACTAAGCTGCACACATTAGTATTGTCTGTTAGCTAAGCTGCATGTAGAAGACTGCTGCACGCAGCTTAGCTAACAGCTACTGTGAGAAAAGGAAACAGGACATTGAGGCTATTGACCTCTGACCTTTTTTGGTACTAACGGGGAAGGGGATGGTCTGGAAAGTTAAAGGCTTTATTCTTCAGAAAATGAAATATGGAAGGCAAAAAAAGAGCGTACAGAGATGGTAGTAACTGTGCACATTCAATGCAAATATGCAAGGTGTACTTTTGCTCACAGATCCTTGAACACATCTGCTTTAAAGACCTGCTCCCTATTTAGTTGTGCTGTGGTAACTGGATGCTATGGGCTTGAAATGGTGATATTTTGCACTGAAATCTGATTTGTGTCCAATTTCCAGGAGACCTGTCAGCCCAGTGCCATTACTGTACTCACTATTCATCAGCAATTATAGTGGCATCTTACCTGGTCCGAATGGAGCCATTTACCCAGACCTTCTGTTCTCTGCAGGTAAGGGGGCAAGATAGTTTCCCTCCTACACCTCATTATGAACCATGTAGAACATTATAGTGGCTGTGTAATGAAGAGGGATTAATTCTTTTGACATTTTCTGTATACTCTGTGTGGACTCTGGGCTCACTGAAGGCTCTATGCTGTGTCTGTTGAATTCAGTGAAAACACCTTAATGGGAGCATGATTGATGCCTGATGATCTTGGTTTTTTCTGAGGGAGGAGGATTATTTAGTTTTGGTCCTGTGATGCATTTTGTGAGAGCTGAGGCATGTAAACACCTAGACAATGTTTTACTACCTGTCTGAACATAAGCTTCTGACTTTGGGGCATATAAGACTTTCATGGTAGGTATTCTAAGCCCAAATGCCCATACAGTAATGTGGTTACAGGCGAGCGCTTGGAGCTGGCTGTGGTGGCATAAAGAGCATTCCTGGGCCAGATGAGGATGCACAGGTTCTGGTGGGTGGGGAATGATAGGGGTCATGGGATCAGCTCCCTGAAGGAGAAGTGGGGTGAGACTACATCCAGTGCTCCAGAAGGAATATTTTGTTTTAGCTTGTTCTGAACATGCTACTGTTTTATGGTGCCAAAAGCACTCCCTACAGAACTGAGTCTCATGGAAACTGAACTTTGTGCTTACCTTTCTCAGCTGGTCAGCATACAGGGGCACCAAATTTCCTGACTGCCCTCTTCAGCAGGCAGTTGGTGACACACAAGCACACACACTTGGGCTGTAGCAGTTGTTACCCTTATTTCTGTAATATGTGTTGTATTATAGTAGGGTCTACCAGGAGGACAAATCCTCAAAAGTGTATTTTTTAAGGGGTCTCTTCCTGAAATCTGCCTATCCTTAAGGAGCAATGTGAGGGAGACAGCTAGGTCAGAATATTCCCCACTCAGAGACTGCTGTACACATGGTGAGGACTGGCCATGCTTCCTGCAGCTCTCCAAGTGCTTTGCTGTTGTGCTGGCCTTTTTTTTTTTTTTTTTTTTTTTTTTTTTTTATTTATTAAAAATATAA
>WAAD01038304.1:172931-246048 GCA_013389945.1 Fregata magnificens | reverse complement strand
AAATCAACATCCAGAGACTGACCTGAGTGGAATCAAGTGGAGGGACCTAAAAAAGACACCAGCATCTTGCAAATAGAGAGAAAATACACAGGAAGATTTTACAATAGGCAAAGCCAAGAACCTGAATCTGTTCACTGCTACACTGTGAGGAAATTTGCAGTCCCAGACCTGAGCCTTAACTTAGATTTGAATTCATCCAGTTGTGCAACACTGTGCTGTGATTTAAGAACATACACTCACCTTCTGAAAGGAATCAGATTGCAAAATACTTAAGAATAAAATTCCTCCCAGTGGCTGCTTTAGTATGAATATCTGGCAGTTAGGCCCATGAGATTATGTATAAAAAGAAAGTTGTGGCAACAGGTTTGGCTTTCTGAGTTTGCAGTCTGTGCTAAAATGGTTTGTGCTGAGGACATGCATATTTTTACTGTATTAGCGACAGCTACTAGAACATCTTCTCAGTGCTTTATTACTAGATCAGAAATCCCAGGAGAAATTGGTTCTGGGGTGTTCTATGGCACTATATTTGATGTAGAACCTGAAACAGCATGTATGAAAATCACCTCAATTTCCTTTGACTTCAGTGTTTTAGAAAAGATGTTCCTATTTGCAATATGTGTGATTCTTGTTTTTAATTCTCCCTTTCTAATTCCTGCAGGCTGCATGCAGGATGGAACAGTGCTGGGAGATGTGCAGCTTCCTCCTTGGGCAGATGGGGATGCCCATAAATTCATTCTCCTGCACAGACAGGTCAGTGAATATCAAGATTTGTGACAAAATGCTGAACTGGGTCCCACTGAAAATGAAACTCTGAAGGCTACAGTCACAAACCGAAATGTTAGATCCAAATGCATCCTGCCTTTGCAGAGTTCATGCTGGGTTCTGAACTTTGCATGTCTACTTGTCTGCCTAACAATTCACTCTAAATCAAGGCAAACCAGGTGAGGTTTGTATCTAGGGCTGTGGCATGGACCTATCTCAGCCTGTAAGTGTATGTAAACATAACATAATGCATGCACATGGCATTTATATGCATACAGTTCCATGTTGTTGCTAACCAGCTGTGTGTTTGTTTAAACTATCCACCTCCTTCTCTGAGTCATGCCAGGACTACAATTATTTTTTTTATTTTGGGGGGAAAAACCTAATGTGATTTCCTGCCTTTAATGGATTCAGCCTTGGCAATTTGAAAGCAAACAGCTTTAAGGTCCTGAGACTTACTGCAATTAGTGCTATCTATTTATAGTTAGAAAGTCTTACTTCTGTGTGACGGCACCTGCTACGTAGTAGTGAGCGCAAAGGTTGTTGCATTGAGCGCAGACTTTGCTGCTGAATATCTTGGTGCAGGTTTCTCTTTTTGTTAGAGCCAAAAAGGGAATCGGCTGTACTATAGTGCCTCTGCATTATCTCATCAGATTTCCTCTGGCAAAAGGAGTCAATCTGTATTTGTGAGTGCGTGCAGATTGTTGTTGTGTACAAGAAGCGTGATGATTATATGTGTGAGCATCGGTGGGACTTAACAAATAGCTGATGATTTTCAAGGTATTGCATCATCCTGGTTTGTCATGTGTACCTTCAGTTTCTGCCTCAGTGGGTTCTTCTCACCTCTCCTGTGTTATGCAGGCCCCACCCTTGGGGGTTAAGGTTTTGCTTTATATAGTCTCTTTGTAGGTGATTGCATCCAAACCTGTGGCTACAACCATCTTCTCTATTTTGATATCTCCAAATAAGTTTCTCCTCAGCTGACGGCTCCAAATGCTGGCTCCTAAATCCTCTCTCTGACCTCCTTGCTGACTGCCTTAACTTTTTGTTCCTGTTTTGAAAAAAACAGTCATGCTCTTGTCTTGTAAATATTCTTTTCTCTACTGTTCCCTTAACCATTGACAGCAACCACCATGCTCCCATTAAGTTACCATTACTTTCATGTCCCTTGCTTTGCACTTCTGTGTTGCATTCAGAGTCCATACTTTCTGTGATTGTCCATACTCCTAAGTAATTTCCATGCTTTTCTTGGGCATTCTCTTGAATCTTCATCTCTTTCTTTCTGATGTCCTGATACCTTGTTTCAAGTCAGTACAGAGACAACTGGAAGGGGACCATCTTCACTGTCTGGTATTATGTACAAATCTCCTTCCCCATGCCCTTATATTTTGAATTTCTATGTGGCTCCACTCCTCATACCTAAAGTGTCTCTCCTTTCCCTCTTGAGACCCTATACATCTGTTTGTTTTATTTGTTCTGGCCTCTTCTTACATCTCCTTCTCCCTGCAGCCACCTGGGTGCTGTCAGTAATCTAGCTGTAGTCCCATGTTAGGCAATGCCATTTTTATCCATGTTTAAAAAACAAAAAAATCCTTTGTAAGCTGGTCTATGGCCTGGGAATCCATCCTGAAGAAAATGTTCTTTCTTCTATTAAACGAGTTTTAAGAAAACAGGCTCCTGGTAGTGTGCATCATCTGCATGTCTTGCAAAAAATTAATTGTTGTTAAAACATTATATTCCAAAGCCAAGTCAGTGCTTTGTAGCACCTGCATCCCATGCTGTCTCTATAGGTTAATGATGCTTCAAACACTTTGGCTTGTAAATAACCCTGGGTATGAGAGTGAGCCTGTTCAACTCTGGATTCATTTATATGTGCTCAGGTTACTCCTGTGAGTGAACATGGATATGATCTGAGCCTGTGCTTGGCTACTTTTTTGTGCAGTAGTCCTGCCTTTGTTTCTTTTTTAGGACTGTTGAGCATATAGTGTGATATTTCATTTTTTGGTTTGTTTGATTAAGAGGCTCCGTTTAGTCTCTGTTGTGACCTGAACACTTCACTTTAAATCTGTGTGAGAACAATAATGCTAAAAAAATACTTAGAAGTTAAGTTTCTATCTTGCTACTTTACCTATTTTGAAATGGATAACTTTTGTATATACTTATTAAAACGGTTGTTTTCAATAATTTTGAAAATGTGATTGAAAGTAGTCACCTACCACTTTTTGCCCCAGAATCCTTCCTCAATACATAAAAGCTTGTGAATTAATGATATTCCAAGTTATGTGGTGTGGAGAATAGCTGCTTACTATTATTAGCAGGTTTCAAGTGTCTCCATGCCTAGTAGCTTGACTCAGTGGTGTGCTGCCACACGGTTTAGTAACCTAAGGTAGTACGTTGAATTTACAGCATATTCAGCAACTAATCAGTCCCTTTACAGAAGCTACATTAATCTTCCTGTTCTTTGTTTTACCTTGTATTTCTGTAGTAGTTACATGTGTAACTCAGATCACAGCCCAGTATTACTGGGCTGACAAGCACACAGTGAGTAGACCTGCCTGGGAAAAAAATGTATGGAAGAGTTTCACCAGAAAACTGGTCAGGTTGAAATGGGAGTGTGTCAGTAGTAACAAGAAAATGTCTCAATAAATCATTTCAACTTTCTGTCTTTGTTATAAAAACATTTCAAAATGATCTTTTCATTGCAATGTTTATATTAGATTACAGGGTGAACTGAAAATGTTTTATGATGTAGCTGTTATAACTAATATTGTATGGTATATAGCTTCATTATTAGTAAAATACAAGGATGTCATTTTTCCAAATTTAGAATTGGACAGGGAGGATTTTAATACATGAAAAAATTTGAGAGTTGGGCTTTTTGCTCTGATTTGGAAAGAAAACACTATTCAGGGTCTGAATTTCCCCCAGAACCTTGCTTCCATTTTTCAGGCAGACTCTGTCCCGTGCCTGTTTGCAACCTATTAGCTTGAGGGGATAAGGAGAGAATGTTTTTGCCAAAGAACTGAGATGCAGAGAGATTAAGAGCCACATTCACACTGCTTAAGCTCCTGTACATACACAATAATAGGTATTACTGAGTCAGGCATCTCTGGAGGTGCCTAGAGAGTGATTTAGACGCTCAGAGCTCTAGTCACACTAAAAGGTAGTGGAAGGGAGGAAAGACCTGAGTTTTTGTCAGTGCCTGTAACCACATGATGATACATCATAGAATCATAGAACACCAGGTTGGAAGGGACCTCAAGGATCATCTGGTCCAACCTTTCTAGGCAAGAGCACAGTCTAGACGAGATGGCCCAGCACCCTGTCCAGCTGAATCTTAAAAGTATCCAGCGTAGCAGAGTCAACCACTTCCCTGGGGAGATTATGCCAATGGTTGACTGTTCTCATTGTGAAAAATTTCCCTCTTGTGTCCAATCGGAATCTCCCTAAGAGTAATTTATACCCATTACCCCTTGTCCTCTCCATGTGACTCCTTGTAAAAAGGGAGTCTCCATCTTCTTGGTAACTTCCCTTCAAGTACTGATACATGGTGATGAGATCACCTCTAAGCCTCCTTTTCTCAAGGCAGAACAAACCCAGTTCCCTCAGCCTATCCTCATATGGCAGGCTTCCCAGACCCTTGATCATCTTGGTGGCCCTTCTCTGGACTCCCTCCAGCCTGTCCACATCTTTTTTGAATAGCGGGGACCAGAACTGCACACAGTACTCCAGGTGTGGCCTGACAAGCACTGAGTAGAGTGGGACAATGACTTCTCTATCTCTGCTGGTGATGCCCTTTTTGATGCAACCCAGCATCCTATTGACCTTCTTGGCTGCAGCAGCACACTGTTCACTCTCATATTAAGCGTCCTGTCCACCAGGACTCCCAGGTCCCTTTCCACAGAGCTGCTCTCTAGCCAGGTGGATCCCAGTCTGTGCTGCACTCCTGGATTATGTTTTCCCAGGTGCAAGACCTTACACTTGTCCTTGTTAAACTTCATAACATACCTGTTAGCCCACTCTTCCAGCCTATCGAGATCTTCCTGCAGGGTGGTTCTCCCTTCCAGAGTGTCTACCTCCCCACTCAGTTTGGTATCGTCGGCGAACTTCATCAGGCTACACTTGATCCCGTTATCCAGATCACTTATGAAGATATTGAATAACGTTGGGCCCAATATCGATCCCTGGGGGACCCCACTTATGATGGGTTGCCAGTTTGAAAAGGAGCTATTTACCACCACCCTCTGGGTGTGGCCTGTCAGCCAATTTCCCACCCACTGCACAGACCACTCGTCTAGGCCGTAACGCAATTTCTCCAGGAGGAGGCCGTGGGGAACCGTATCGAAAGCCTTGGAGAAGTCCAGGTAGACAACGTCCACCGCTTGCCCCCTGTCAACCGAGCAGGTCACTTTGTCATAGAAGGCCACCAGATTTGTCAGGCATGACCTGCCCTTAGTGAAGCCGTGTTGGCTTTTCCCAATCATGTGTTTCATTTGACTTGTAAATGTAAATACATCTACTATAAGGAAGGAGATCCTTGTGTAAGTGTTGTGTGCACTGCAGGATTGCTGCTCGAAGTACAGTCCTTGCTAAAATGAAGAGTTGAGCCTAGGGAGTGCCCAATCCCTTCCCATTCAGGGAAGCATCTCAATGCTACCCACTGCAAACAGGTTTTGGCCACTGAGGTCAAACATTGTTCCCCAGTGACTTCAGTGAAAGCCTGTAGGTTTTGGGGTGCTCTGGTTCCTTTCTCTGCTCTGTCTCGTGCTCTCTCTGTGACCTTCCAAGGTGCTTGGTCTCTGTTCTCCAGTTTCCCAAACACGGGAAAGACAACACTGTCCTTCCCTAACAGAGGTGCTACAAACAGAAATCCGTGGATGCCTGAAAGCTGCTGCAATTTTACGCTGATGTTTTTGAAAGAAAAACATAGGGAGAAATGCTGTGTCTTATATTGTGACTTGTTTGGAGTGTAAAGTACTGAGCTGTGTTCCTTACTGCTTGTGTAATGGTGGGCACTCCAAAGGCACTTAGGTACAATGGGGAACATCTGCTTTCACCTTGTACTCTGGAGTAAGGGTGCAGTTTGGAAATGAATCTATCAATCATCCCTGCATAGCATGGTTTTGCTTTCATTGTAGAGTGATCTCGAATTGTGTGAACTAGATTTGTTTTGGATGGAATGAAAACCAAAAGCTGCCCTCCAGGTGTGCACTCCAGATGCTGGTGGCATTCAGCCTGTGGGAGCAGACTAGATCTGGTTTGAAGTAAAGCCCCCACAGTGACATAATGTGGATACTGGGTCCTCTCTACCATCTGTTCTGTTCTACAGATCTGCTTCCACTGGGCTGCACTATTTGGTAACATTGGTACAGCTGATAAAGTGACACAACTCTTACAAATTAATTCAAATCTCAAACAGGAACAGTTTAGCAAATGGAAGATCATGTTCATTAACTTGTGTTCTTAATGATTTGCCAGACATGATCAGACCTCACGTGCAGTCAGTCCAATATTCTCTTTCCAGCCATAGCTAGTACTAGATGTTACAGAGGAGGGTACAAGACGTCTTGCTGTGGAAAGAAAGTTGATTAGCCTGCCTGGGAAAGTTCATCTAATCCTGAAGTGAAAAGTTGGAGATACTGAATTCAGGAACATGAGGGTTTCTGTCTCCTCTGAAATAATCCATGAGACTGGATATGCTTGTTTCTGGTATCATTAGGAGGCTTCACAGTGAGTTCGGTGCATTAAACAGATCCAGGTCAGCACTGTTCTGAGGTTTGGCTATTGCTTTAAAGAATATCAGAGCAAAGAATTGTTCTTGACATAAAACTGTGAGTAGCTCCCTGTTTCATGTTTAATAAGTTAGGAATCTAGTCTACTAAATTTATTTATTTACTTCCTCCTGAGACCGCAACTTCTCCCTCCCTGGCTGGGCTTGTACATAGTGCTTGGTGAAATACTGAGAGGCTGCACAGTTGCAGCTCTGTTGGTTGCTTTGTTTTTTTCTGGCAGTGATGCCAGGCAAAATTTACAGTTTGTAATTCATGGACTAACTGCTTTTATTAATGAGGATGAGTTCTGAGTCTGTTCATAAGTGTTTTCCTGTTGTTTGCTGGGGACAGATTGTATGCTGTGCTTGTTCTCTGAGCTGCCCTGTGATCGTTATAGCTGTGGGCAGGGTCATTTAAACCAGCTGCACTGGGCTAACTGTCTGTTCTGTGAAATGAGCCATTGTTCTGGATCCCATTAGCTTGTTTATTCCTGCTGTGCTTTGGGTGGGATGGTCTGCTTGGGAGACCTTTAACTGAGCATCAGGGAGTATTGCAGAGTCAAATGATTTGGAGATAGGAAAGTATTTTTAATAATGCTTAACACTGCTGCTTGAATCATTGGGCAAGGCGGTTTGGGAATGCACAAAAATTTGGTGAGGCAGGTGATGGCAGGGGCAGTAGCATTTAGTGAAGCCTCATGGGTAAGACTGGCTAACCTGGAGGTGGGCAAAGGTTCAACTCAAACTTATGTTCACTGCTTATGAACTTGCTGTCTGGGTCTTACAAGCACAAGTTTTCCGCTGTGATTACACTGACCTTTCTAGGGAGCCCACATTGGGGTGGATGTATTGCCTTGTAGCATCTCTCCCAGTCTTCTCCAGTAGTAATTGTTTCTTCTGGTTCCCTTAATCCACACACCTGTCACTACGGGTGGCAAATCTAATCAAAGTTAACCTTTTCTTATTTTGGGGAAGAGAGTTCAGACCCCAAGTTTTTCCAGGATGAGGAAATGTGGCGCTGTGACTCCCTCCGTTTAAGCCCTGCAAGGGTAGTAAAATGTTTCTTGATCAAACCTAAGCAGTCTTGAAGCTTCTGTTATGCAGCTGCCCTGCTGCACCCCAACTCTGCTGTTGCAAAACCCCTTCCCTGTCTTGGCTTGCAACACCTGTTGCTGTTTCAGTACAAGCTCTACATTCTCTTTGCTGATTCATGGTATGCAGCCTCTCCTGCTGTATCCTTCAGACCCAACTTAAAGCCCCTCTGCTATTCATCTCCCTTTCCAATCTATGTTTATATGTATCCTCTCAAATAAAGTCTCTGCTACTCCGTGTGACTCATAACTAAGGCATATTTCTACAAATAGACTAGTACCTTAATCCACCTGTGGTTTATCTATAGAGCAAAGTGGTGGTACCAAATACTAACAAATGTTTTGCTCATTTAAACCATCTTGTGCCAGTAACAGTATTGGTGAAGACATGATAGCACAGGCTTTAATGTATGCTGGAAGCTGGAGGATGTGCCAAGATCTCTGGAGTGCTTGCACTTTGCTTAGTGGAACCTGCCTGTGTTGTCTCTGGGGATATTGCTCCTGGTGTCTGCTAAGTCAAGCATGCTGCACTCTGTCCTTCCTTTTCCTGTGGGGATCCACCTTTCTTCTCTTTGGTCACATTTTCTGAGAATGTGCTGAGAATGATGGTACTGGAGGCACTGAAAGTGTGAAGATTCACTTGCAGAGAATTTAAGTCTCCAGGAGGGATTGGAAAGTGGTAATGCATTTATAATGGATACAATCTACTGAATTAATTGTCTTTTGGTTTCAGGCACTGGAAAGTGACTATGTCAGTGCACACCTCCATCATTGGATAGATCTGATTTTTGGCCACAAACAACATGGCTCAGCTGCAGTGGAGGCAGTTAACACCTATCACCCTTACTTCTATGGAGACAAGATGGACCTCAACAACATTAAAGATCCTCTGATTAAGAGCACCATCCTGGGTTTTATCAGTAACTTCGGACAGATACCAAAGCAGGTACCACTGTATCATGAGAGTAGAGAGCATAATTTATTTTGATCTTGTAGTATTTCAACTGGAAAGCAAGAATAGAAACTTAAATCAGAGACATTTTCTGATTTAAATCTGCTGAAAGATGGACTATAGACTTCTCCATATTGTGTACTACATCAGTATGCACCCACATACATGTGTGTGATTCCATTTTCTAATCATTCTGTTCCTGTTCTATGCCATACAGCTGTGACATCAAATCTGAGTTCTGCTCCTTCAGTACAGTCACATGAGTAACCACTAGTCTGGGAGTGGGTGCCATCAAATAAAAGCAGCTCAAAGTCTCATCTATACTTTTCTCTCTTCTCCTGAATCACTGGGATTAGCTTCCTATCTCTGTGAGGAAGGGATGTAGTCTGACAAAAGTGTAATAAGGGTAAGATTTTATTTTAATGAAGAGGTTCATGTATGACAGTCCTGGAGTCTATGATTAAGGATTTAAACAGATGTCTCTCCTGTGTGATCTAGCAAATGAAGATTCTTTTTTCAATGCCATTCCTTTGTTCTAGCTCTTCACGAAACCACATCCGTCCAGGAATGCCCAAGGGAAGAGTTCATCAGGAAGAGAGGCTGTGCTGTCCCTTCACTCAAGTGGCATTCTTCCTCCTCTTATGAGCAGCCTGCAAAATCTGAAGCTCTCACCAGTTACAATAAAAGGTGCTGCAGGGGCTGTGCTCCATTTTCTGAGCTAATAAATGCAGAATTCTTGAATGGGGTGAATCTGGATTTTCAAGAGCACAAAAATAGTCACACAGCTTTGTATGAAGATACAAAGATACAAAACCAAGATCCCTTCTGCCGGTTGTTGTTTGTGTATGTGTGTATTGTGAGTGGGCATTGAAAACGCTCAAATACTGAGGAGAAATCTTGAAACTTCTGTTGTAGAATTCAGAACAGACTTTTCTTTTTATAAGACACCTAAATCTTTTCTCTCTTCTACATTCTGCATATGTTAAATTGAAACATAAAGCTTACTGTTTTCCATTCTCATTCTTTTTTTATATTCAACAGCAAAGTAAATACTGTCTGTCTTTCTCCACTTCTTGATCTTCAAATGTTTTATTTTTCTTCATCTTTTTCTTAGTCTGTTACTTTTCTTACCATGAAGAAGCCTGAAAAATTTCCGTGTGTCTACTTTTTCATTCCACGGTGGTGTTCTTTACATCACACATCTTTGTGGGGACAGTGGGCTCCCATAGCTGTACTACAGAGGCTGTTGGTGACATGGCCAGCATCTGCTGTAGTGTATGGCATAAAGCAGTCTGCCAATGAAAAGGAGCTTAATGACACTGCTGTTAAACTCCCTCCTTTGGAGCACGTCACTCCCTCAGCATGGATTTATGTGGTCCATTGGAGAGGAGTCTTTCCACTATTCTGTCTGGAATCTCAGTTGTAGAGTGGAATTCTGCCGTGGGCCTGGCCACAGCACTGATCCCAGCTGTGGGACTTGCCAGCCTCACCACACAAGCTGTGCAAGGAGGAAAGTTAACATAAGTGCTCTAAAAACAACAGAATTAAATATGTTCTCTGTCTTGTCAGACTGTCCCAAGGGAGCTATTGGGCACATTGTTCATACTGAGAAAGGCATTCTGGCTGTCGAAAAAAATAAAGTTTTGATTCCTCCTCTTTGGAGCAAAACATTCTGCTGGGGATTTGAGGACTTCACCTGCTGCTTTGGCAACTATGGGTCTGAGAAGGTAAATAAGAAAAAGTCTAAGCATTCCAGAAATGAATGATATGTGTGGTCTTTGGCTGGTTTGGGCACCCATTTCAGAGGCTGTTGGGGAGCTGATTTCAGAGGATGCTGTACAGGACTTTCTCATAGTCAAGCTTCCTGAGGAATCTCAAGTTGGACATCCCAACAGAGTACAAAGTCATTCTACACTGCTGAAAAATGTGGCATTTCCCCTTTAAATTATCTCAAGTTTTCCTTCCAGTGACTGTGTTGTCTGTCAAAATGAAAGAGAAACCCCATTTCATAGGTTGTAAGGACAATACAAGGTCTCCTGGCCACTGATTAGAAATTTCATTGTGCAGAGCTTTCTGCTGGAATTAAGATAGGACCATCTGTCAATTCCCCTCTGGCTCCCAAGCTTAGCCCAGTGCATTCATTCAAAATAATAATGTCTTCTATTCTAGAAAGTTAATACTCTTACTTTGCTGTTAAAAATCAACAGTCTATGTCATCACACTGCTTGTTAGGGCACTTGACAGATCCAGTTTCTTCCTCTACCACAAACACACTGATTTTTTTATGTGTTTGGGACAACATTATGACATGCAAAGACATCTGAGTTAGCTTGCATACCAGAATAGCAGAATACGTTCAGCAAGATACTAACTTGGGTATTTGTGCAAGCCACATCATTATGTTTTTACAAACGTACCCACAGTCAATGGAAGTGAAAAAGCCATGAGATGTATTTTACTGAGTAAAGTTATTGAGAGTTTTCTCCATGGACTTCAATTAAAATCAGTGCTTAGCAATTCATAGTGCTGCTGTAAGTATAAATTATTTGTTTTGTCTCTTCAAAAGTCAGGGTGTCACTGAGCCTAGTGAGTGTGATTACACAGTCACTATGAGAAGTAGTTGGGAGTCCAACTTGAGTTCTCTCTGGTTCAACAGTACCTCTGGGCATGAGCTTAAAAGAAATTTTTGTCCTCATTGTAAGGAGGTAAAGGTTTATTCTGTCTCTGGTATGGTTTTTGTAGCTGTGCCATCCAGCTCCACCAGAATCATTAGCACCATAGTGTTGTCCTCATTGTGTGGGAGAGAGCTTATGCAGAATGTGAACAGAAGGATTTGTTCTATAATTGTAGCAATGTGTAATAGACCTGACCTTGGTTTAGGCTGGTTTGGTTGCTGCTAACAGAGCTGTTGGCACAGAATGGAATTTAGTGCTTTGGCTTTTGGCTTTTCAATCCAAGTAAGAGGAGCGTTGCAGAGCCTGGCACTAACTCTGTTAGCAGTGGCCATCATAGCCTCAGCTTTCCTTTTTAATCTACATTGGATGTTTGCATTCTGTCACTATATGGTGGCAAAATGAGTTTGCCTGAAGTTATGTAGGAAGTCTGTGGCACAAGAGGGATTGGGACTCAGGTCTCCTAAGACAAAAGATGCTGACCTTTGTCCAGCCTTCCTGTCTGGCCCCTGGAGGATGGCACAGCTGCATGCAGCCACAGCCTGTGCGTGTACATATTATCCAGCTGTGCTGTGAGCATAGAGACTGGTTAAGATGAGCTTTTCTTTCCTGGATTTGAAGAAATGGAGACTCAGTTATGAAAATCGAATCTGCTATTTGGTATTAATAAATGCATGGTATCGCCAGATGAGCATTTGACTTAAAGCTGCTTTCTTGTACAGAACGTGACTACATCTGAGTGCATGGCAGACTGGGGAAAGTGCCTCTGCGCTGTGTGTCCTTCAGCAACTACCATAATCACATCTGGAACAAGCTCAGTTGTGTGTGTCTGGGAACTTTCCTTGGTCAAGGACAAAGTGAAATACATAAACTTGAGACAGGTCAGTACTGCGGCCCTTTTGATATAGAAACTTAATGAAAACCAAAAGATTAGTTTCTTTCTCTCAGATGACTGGCAGAGGAAACACCTTTGGGTGAATCAAGAAGGCAGAAAAAAACCAATATTCAGCAGTATCATGTGACAGCCTGTTGTCAGGTCAGGAGCTGATAATATGCCTTATACCCACAGCTTATAGTTATGAACTCCGCTTGAGTATTTTTTTTTCCCCCCTTTGGTAGCATTTCCAAAGTTTATCATGATCAAAGAAACAGCGAAGATAAGGCATATGCTATCCTCACTTGAAGTGCAGCCAACCCTTGGATTATTTTCAAAAACCAGTATCACCTGGAGATGCTTATAATTCTTTTTAGGCTACTACAGCAATGGACAGGATCTCCAAAACACCCTGCGAACTTAGCTGATGGAGATGAAGGCTCAGCTAGGCAAAGTTCTTGATTCTTTTCTGTCAATCTGAATTCAGAACATAAAAGGTTTATCTGTCACTCCATGAGGTAGGGATGCATCCAATAAGAATGATATAGTTTGTGTCCTCATTGTCCAAAGTCCTTTAGTGGTTGTTGGTTTGGAGCTCATCTATAGTCATCAAACAGCTGTATAAATGCTATTTCATTTGCAAAAGAGAAATTCTCATGCAAGATTTGTGTGGTTCAGCTATGGTGAGTTCTCAGCTTTACAAGTAAAGCTAGAGTACATTTCTATCATATCTGAAAGGAATCATGGGACCCTTTTTCCCTAAGAAATCAAGAGGCAGAAAACGTTCTGCTACTTTTAGGCAAACTAATAAAGGGTTCACTGATCAGCAAGGTCTCCAAGTGTTAGAAGCTTCTTCTGTTCATTTGCTCTGGAGGGATATTCAGATGATATTTCAGTGCTTTCCATACCCTGAGCCAAAACACATTTTATTTGTCAGTAAATGATGTGAAAACGTCAATGTCTGTTGGGATGCCAGAGAAGTATTTAGATCTTCATTTATCTGAAATTCTTCTGTGTTGAAACTGGGGGGGAAACTGTGTTTAGAGCAGTCTGTCTTCTGAGGTTTATGATGTTTCCTGCTTGAGAAGAAGCCAGAAATATGAGACAAGATCTTCAGTGATGACCTTTTAATCCTCCTGGTTATTATTCCAAACCAGGACATGGACATAGAAATGGAAGAAATAGCAGTAGAGAAAAGCATAAGCAGTAGTCTTCATCAACATCAAAATGAAACCAGTCAGGGCGTCAGTTCGAGTTTCAGGCAACTGTTTGAAGAGGCTGTCTTTTATCTCCAACATAATGCCTTTCTCTTTAACAATCTAAAAGCAGCTTTGCTGATGTGTTCCACTGTGATTAATCGGGTATTATCCAAAGTCCACAAAGTGGCATGAGATCATGCAATGACAAATTCTGTATTTTTTCCTTCTCTTTGCTAGCAGATGCTTTTTTTTGATGACTGTCTGGCATAGAAGTAAATTTGAACTAAGGTTCTAAATGTCTTCCAGTGAATTACTTGCTGCTTTAATGTAATTCACTGCTTCATGGTGGCTGCTTTTTCTGCTGAACAAAAAAATTGTATCATCTTTCCTGAGAGAGTGAGCTTTGCTTAAGTAAAGCTGATGTGCTATAAAGTGGATGCTATTCACTTACCAGCTGTCCCATGGGACTGACACATTCTGGTTTGGAATGTAGTAAAGTACAGAAACTGTATTTCAGCAGAAAAAGTCGCTTTTCCCTCTCTAGCAGGGGCTGCTTCCACAGTTTTGTGGAACACTAAAGATTGAGCATAATAGCCTCAGTATTGATCCATGCAATTTACCAGTTGCCTCAGTGTTCATAAGCAGAGCAATCCATGTGATCCAGCCCCCAGAATTTCTGGGCCAAATGAAACACTAGACTGGCAGAACCATCCAGGCAAGCTGTGCTGTCTGCCACAGAGACCTCTCAGGGAGGTGTTGAGCATAGCTGTGAAGTGTCTGTGTCCATGTCAGCCAGTTAAGTTGGATGGTCAAACTTGGTTTAAGTTTTCAGGGACTAAGCACTCCTGCGGTGAAACTGGTCTTCTTTTTTTGTCTTCTGATATTTGTTAATTTACTCTGGAGATTGGCCTCACAGTTCTTTGTGCGGATATGCTGCAGGATATTTCCCGTTAAGGGAAAACCTGTCAGTCTTTGCAGAGCAATAATGAGAAGATGGTAGAGAGCTAAAAGCATGTGACTGGTTTTGCATGAATATGCATTGAGACACTGGTGAATTGAAGCTGAGATTGTAAGTGGGCTCAGGTCTAGCCCTCTGTTCCACATTCAGCTTGTATTTATCACTTTTTAATTATTATTTATTTTATTATTATTTTTATTATTTTATTTATTTATTATTTATTTATCAGCTTGTATGTATCACTTCACTGCCAGGTAGGATCTTTCTGGGTTAAAAAAAGAAAAAAAGAGTTTTATTAAAACTTGTACAGAAGCTTAGCTTGGTTTGACTTGGCAGTTTGGGTGCTGTCACAGTGGGTACATTTTTTTTCATGCTTTGGAGGAAGAAGAGGAAATTTGGAGCCCTTGAACCTGCCTTGTCCCAGCCCTTTTTGCAGAGGTCTTGTGCAGTTCTCAAGCACAGGCACTGGGTTATGCCCAGTCCTTTGTAAAGCTATTGCTGAGCCTCCTTTTCTATGCTCAGTTGAGAGTGTTTCTGACCTCTGAAAACCACTGTTGGGGACCCCATTTTGTGCCAGTATTTTTAGTCAACAGTTCCTGTGAATGGAATAAATCACAAGCTGAAGTCCATCCCTCACAGTTGCAGGTCACCTTCAGTGACATAGCCTGCTGCAGCTCAGCATCTTCACCAGTGGATTAATGTTCGAATACTGTTGTCCTAGTAACCTTGGCAAGTGGCAGCACATGTTAGCCAGCAAGAGTTCAGTCTTGCAGTCACACGCTGGAAAAGAGTATGAGATGTGTTTGCAAAAATCATTCGGGACATGTGGCTGTCCTGCTCCATGCTGAACTGAGACAGACCCTGGAGGTGTGCTAATTATGTCATGTAGAGAAAGCTAGCAGCGAATATGCATTTACTGTTAAAACCAACATTAACACTGGTGGGTCTGATTTTTTTCACAGTAAGGCAGCTAAAAATTGGGCCCTGGAAGGCCTTTTAGGAAAGCTGTGAAGGACTTTTTTTCTGTTGCCCTACAGGCTTTACTTTCATTGGTGGTTATGCAGTAGAGATGTATACTGCTGTCACTTGAGAATGCTGCATTAAACAATTGTCATCAGTATACTTCTATCCATGATTTCTATCTGTGCTATTAAATTGCCTAAAGTGTAGTCTTTTTTAATGAAACTGTTTAAGGCTAAATTAAACTGGGCACACCCCCTCTAGAACCTATAAAACAAACAAAAAAAAGGATGTTGGATAATGATGAAAGAGAAAGGAATTCATATATGGCTTTAAAGCAAAAATTATCCCCAAATGCTGTTTTTCTTTTTAACTAGAATTGGAAAAATATTAATACTTGTTCAGAAAAACAGAAAGAAAAGACTGGGGAAGGTCACTGAAACACAATCTGATAAGATTTATTTCAAAATGTTTTTTTTTAATATTGAGAAATAGTAATTTCCAAGCATAAATTTTACTTAAAACTGCATGGGCTGAAGTGAAAAATGCTGTTTTGTTGCTGAGCACAAAGCACTGTCGTAAAGTCTGAAATGTATACCAAGTGCTCTGAGTTTAGGGTGCAACTTGCGGCAAACCATTTAGTCTCTTGGAGACTCAATTTTCCTCAACCACAAGTTGAGGACAAAGATGCTTCTATAAGATCCTTTGGGACTTCCCCCTCATACCTTTTTCAGTTGTCCAAAGAATGACTACGTTGCTTGTTCTTACTAAGCAAATGACAGTAGGACTGTGGTTCCCTAGTAAATCAGCCATCCTCTGCTGTAGTTTATTGGTTGCTTTTTCCCCACCAGGCTTTGTATGGGCACACTCAGGCAGTGACCTGCCTTGCTGCGTCTGTGACCTACAGCATCTTTGTGAGTGGATCTGATGACAGAACCTGCATCATTTGGGACCTGAACCAGCTGACATACATAAGCCAGCTTCCTGCCCACGAGGCAAGCCTCTCTTCTGTTGCCATCAACAATTCAACAGTAAGATCTTCATTTATCATCTTTCTTCTGATGTAACCATGAACGTTTCATGATAATTTAATGGGTGCTCTTCCCAACATAAAAACATCCTGAGAGTCTGATACATTGATTTTTTTTTTTTCTTTCTACAGAGATTGCTAATAGTGTTCTTAATGATGAGAGGCGAGCACTAAAAGCAACATCTTAGACTGAGTAGCTAAGGAGAAGCATCTTTGGATGGGTGGATAGCAGGATTAAACAACCTGTAGTTTATGGAGGATAAAGTATTACCCTAGTAGCTCCTGGATTTGGCTCACCCATAACCTTATTGCCTCCATTATTTCATTAATTTCTCCTGACATTCATGCAGTAGAGCCATGTCAGCAGAGACATGTTAGACCTCAATCTGCTGCCTCAGCTGACAACTTCCTTACACTTTTGCGGTGACAATGTTGGCTTTACTTTCTCTTCTACTCTCGGGTGCGGGGGGGACTCTTGATAGAAGTGGGTATAAGTCTGTTGTGGTCTGTGCCTGGCCAAAATTGTATGCATGTTGATAGGAAAATATTCTGTATTGGATTTTACTGTAAACACTCTGGATAACGTCTTTTCCAATCTTCTACCTCCCAAAAATGTTGCTTGCACATGTGTATTTTCTGCCTCTGCTAATATACTAGAGCAAGATTCCAGCTGCTCAGATAATTCAAGGTTGGATCCAGTACCAAGACAGGCAAGACTGAGTTCATAGCAGTAAGAAACCAGGCAGACAATCTTGACTTAGTCTGTGCAAAAACAGTCATCTCATATCAGAGCTTTGTTAACCATGCAGTCTGATGTTTAGCAATTGAGGGTGGGAGTTTGCGTAGTCTGTTCAGTGCCAGCTCAGCTCCCAGCCCCAGGGGACCTGGTTAGTGTAAAATGGCCAATGGCTTCAGCCGGCCAGTTCAGAATACCCTGGTGGTCCCTTATGAAGCCAGCTGAAGCAGTGCAATGTATTCAGAAATGAGTGGTTGGGCTGGCATAGGCCATGGGCTTGAGACCCCAAGAGGGTGGAGTCCTCTTCTTTCTATGTAACAGCCCATCATTGACAGTAACCTTTTTAGTTGGTAGCTCCTCGTCTGGAGCTGTCCAAAACCAAGATGGTCTGTGCCAGGAGCAGCCTGGTGATTGATCCAAGAGCAGTTCTCCAGCTTGTTTGAGTGCAAATGGTTAAACTGATTGGGCAATAGTCTGCAGAAGGGTTCATTTAAAAGAGGAAAACCCTTAGGAAATTATGACTGAAACTTCAAGGAAAAAAGATTAAGGGGTCCATATGTTGTGGGTGAAAAAATTCTTTCTGACATTAGCAGAACAGGATATTTAATTCTGAAATGTGTTTTTGTTTAAATTTTCTATATATATTTATAGATTATAACATGAAGATAGAAACAAAGTCTTTCCATTGTGCTAAATTAACTATTTTGATTGACACAAAAGTACATGTTTGGTAACAAGGTTTTTTCCTGGGAAATTCAGAATGTTTTGAAGCAAAGTTTTGAAGGAAACAAATTTCTGAGCCACATACTTTTCTGTGAAATAAGAACCCTATGCAGCTTTTTGTTATGTGATTGTTGGTTTTTATATTTGCTTGAGCATCTAGAAGCTCCATTTATAGATCCAAAACTCATGGTGTTTGTATCACGTAGACACAAAATAAAAAGGCTGTCCCAAAAGGTTTATAGGCTAAGGAGGGTTGTAAAAGCTTACTGTAACTAATTATTTCAGTTAGTTTTAAATCCCTGGTCTAGACCTGAAAAACACTGTAGATCGTTACCAAATGCCTGGACGTTACGTACTCTCATGCAGATAAGGCAGCTGAAATTTAATCTCTTTAATTATTGGCTACTCTGTTTCGAATGCACTATCCTTGTTTTATCTTCAGAATTCTGTCCTGCAGTGTGAAGAGCCCTGGCCCCAAATCAGGCAGGGGTGAAGTACTGTGTTAGTTGATTTAAACCAGATGCATGCTGCTAATTTAAGGGCACACTGGCCTTTGCCAGAATCAGATGACTATGCTGATGGTATTCTATTTAGCTGTTTCTTAGTACGCAATCAGGGCTGGAAAGGTTAGGTGGAATTTCAACTAGTAACTTGATCAAAATGCACTTTTGATAAGATCATTTAAAATTGCAGCATTGGCACTTGGTTCTGTGTGTTTCTTGCCCCTAAGGGATTACCCGTGTATCTGCTCCTTACGTGCAGTCTGTGGTAAGACTGTGCACCTACACGGAAGGGAGAGGAGAGATTCAGTTGCACAGGATGTTCTCTGCATCAGAAGTGCAGCTCACTGAATGCTGAGCTGGTCATTGGTCAAATGCAAAACACAGTCTAAAAATGCGATGACATTAAGCTCCCTGTGAGGGGCAGAGGAGGATTGTGAAATCACCAAAGGTTTCGCAGCTAAGCAGGTGAACACCGTGTCCTTGTTTAAGAGAATGGTTATTTGTAAAACTTAAAAGAGCACTAGTCCTGGCCCAGAACCTGTGCTAGGTGTTGCCTGTGCACAGTCCCTGTCCCTGACAGTGGCTAGGTCAGTCTGTCAGTCTGCTTTTTTACTAAAAGCCTGGATTTTCTGGAAAATAGAAAGGGAATGTTTAAAGAAATGTTTTCCTTTAAAAAATGCAAAAAAATTTGTTTCTACATTATCTTGCTAAACCTGAGACAGCTGTTCTGGGTTTCTATGACATAAAAACGTCAGAATTTTTCATGAGAAAAAAATGTCATTTTTTACTATCTCTGGTTTAAATCATCTGCCCAGAAGCAAAACAAAGGTCAGAATTTAAGTCAGAGCAACTCTGTAATTTATAGTCAGCACTCAAGAGCTGTGAGGAGGATAAGCGTAGGATCTTGAAACATTGCCTCTTGCTTTGTTACAGGGTGCTATTATCTCTTGTGCTGGATCTTACCTATACCTGTGGACAGTCAATGGCCAGCTTCTTGCAAGCATTAACACCACCTGCAGCCCCGAAAGCCGTATTGTTTGCTGCTGCTTTGCTGAAGTGATGGACTGGGACACACACAGCATCATCATCACAGGAAGCACAGATGGAGTGGTGAGGGTAGGTAGAAGGGGGACAGGAAAGGGGATCCTGATTCATTGCAGACCAGGGGCAAAATTTTGCATCCTAAATGGAGGGACAGAGCTACTAAAAGCCCACGCCACTTTCTTAGCAGGGCAGCACAGGGCAGAAGCTGAAAATCAGAGTAAAATGTTTGCTTCCTATCAACTTTTATGCTCCTGAATGGAGGAGTCTTTGCCATTCAGGAAGAGTTTTGAAAAAGTGCTTTTCATTCTGGTGTGGATTTGAAAGCAAAAATTACGTTGCCCATAGGAAATATGTTTGGTTTCTGAGAGTTGGTTCATAGCTCAGTTTAAGTCGTACTTTCTCAGGAGCAAGAATTCATTGCTGGTTCCACCTCCAGTCTGGTGGGAGAGCTTCCTGGGTTACTGGGATCCTCATTAGTGTGTCAGCCCCGCAACCCCACCAGCTCCCTGCATACACTCCGGTATGATACCCTGCAGCACAGTGGCAGAGACCACTGTGAAATCCTGTTCTGATGTTGGAAGTCCAATCTCCACCCCTTGCTGGGAAGCTGACAGCCACATTTCTCTCTTGTTGCATTGTTATAATCCATGCTTTTTCCATTTTTACCTCCTTGCTGGCACAGATGTGGAAGACTGAATACACCAATAGCCCAGGCCAAGCTGCTGGACTGAGACTGCAGAGAGGCACTATGGAAGAGCCAGGCAACACAGGTATGACCACAGGGTGGGCTGTGAACTGCAGTGTGACTGTGTGCTGCAGACCTTGTTTGGTTGTGAGGAAGAAGAGGGTGTGTGAACAGAGTGGTGTGAAGGGGAGATGGTGCAGGTAACTGGTGCAGTGTTATCGTAACCAGCAGCAGAAGTAGTGGGTAGCCACTGCCCTACCTTAGAGACACAGAGCAGCCCTGAGCCACCAGTCTCAAGGGCACATCCTGCTTGGATGAAGCCAAAAGCTCCTTCATAGGCTCTGTCATGGGTTCTGTCAAGCTTGATAGACTACCTTTCTGCATAAACCTATGAAACTTATGAACTATCCTGGCTCCAGAAAGCCCATTCCCTTGGCACCTCTGCTGATAGCCTCTACTAAAGTATCCTGGCATAATGTCAGAGAGGGCAGTGCCAGATCCTGACCTGGGATGGAACAGGGAAGTTTGTGTCCTTTACCACCTTAAATGAGGTCAGAGGCCCTTCAAACTGGTGGGAGGCCAGCAGCAGGCCCTACTGCATGGAGCTGTTTGTTCGAGGCTGTGCCAAGCTGAAGCTGATACCCTGGAGTTCTCGCAGAGCTGAGGTTAATAAGATGAAGGGGCTATGGTGCTGACTGGTATTGAAAACAACTCAAGCTCACTTCTCTGTTCTAACAAATACAGGAGCTGAAACCTGCCAGGGAGCTTTAAAGGCACATCCTAAATAGCACAGCTTGCTTCTCTTCGCAGCACATTTTATAAGAGAAAGGAATTGTGGTGTTAGTATGTATAATTTACACCACTTATTTGCTGTGATCCTCATTACGGACATTCTATATTAATTTAATTTTAGGCACAAAATTTGCGTAAATATAGAGCTATAGACGTAACATTTGCATAAAAAGATATTATACAGTAATTGGACATTACCACTGAGATCTTCAGAAGTGCTGTTCATGTAACTTGGCATCTACATTACTTAGATTGCTATGTGAAAATATTTATACATACAAAGGCATATTGGAAATGCCAAACCAGATGCCCATTCGACCTTTTGTCATATCTCTGAGAGTAGCTAGAGCCAGATGATTCTAGGGAAGGTGCAAGAACACCAGAGATGGCCGATGTGAAATAGTCTGGCTGTGGTAGCTACATATTTGGTTTCATTGCGGTCTCTAATGAGATTGCTGTAAATCAAAGCGTAAGACTTAACATTCCTTCCAAAATCCTTTTAGTATTATGTAATCATTTTGCAGATTCTTTTTACATGTACAAACATCCAATTTGTTTTAAAAATTTCCTAAATTCTTGCCTGTAACTTCCTGTGGCATTTATTTCCATGTCCTGTTTACTCAGGTACAATTGTATAGGAATGTCTTTGAGCAAACTGAGATTTTAGCTATTTTTAAAATTTGTATCTTAAACAGTTCTCCAAACTAGGACTTAAAAGCTGCCCATGGGAGCACAGCAGAATACTCTTGTTTGTGCCTTTTTCAGAGAGGATCATAAAAGATGACAAGCATTGACGAAGCGTCTGGTTATGTGTAGACACACACACCTGTTCACACATGAACATAAGGACACGTGTCCTCAGATGCATACAGCAACAGCATTCTTTATTAAAGAGCTGAGAGGTGTAATCAAAGCAGTGACATGCTCCCTTGAACTATTCAGATGACTTCAGAATTATTTAAAATGGCCCAATATTCCCACATCTGATTCTATGCATTAAAGAAAATAAAATTAATACAAAACACAGTCATTGAAAAGACCAAAGTAACTATGATTGAGTTATGTTGTTAGGTGTGTGTGTATGTGTGTGTGTGTGTACGTGAAATGTTCCCAGCATTTAATTATTGGTTCTGTTATGAGCAGATTTAGATAAGTTGATAATACCAGGGCTTTATGTAATTTCTTTTTACTAGGCAATTATGGGCTGTATTATATCCTGGCAGCAAGGTATTGTGGGGCATCTTATTAAGCATAGAGCCAGTGAAAACTGATGAACAATTTTGCTGAACTAGGCATGCAATTTAGAAAGCAATAATACACAAATCCAATTTAGCACACAATTGATACAGCCGCACGTCAGCACATGTAACTATCATAGCCACAAATTAAATTGGGATGGGCCTATTTTGCAACAGCACAGGCTGAGATTAAATATATTTGTTCTCAACTTAACAACTTGCTGACCGTAAATAATAACAATGCCATCCATGCTGCCCCCAGACACTTTCTAAATATTTATTTTTAAACCACACAACAGGTAACAAGTGTGGAAAACATCTTGTTCTCTGTCGGGAACTGAATCCCAGCCTTGCCTTGACTGGAAAACCAAGTAAGACCAGCCCAGCAGTGACAGCGCTGGCTGTATCCAGGTACTGTCCTGCCCTTTGCATTGCAGGCGGTGGCCGGCAGAGGGCACCGCGCCAGCCTCGGCGTCTCCACCGCTCTGCCCTAAATTGTCAGGTCGTTTTATTTTATTCTGAACTTCGTATTACTGCTGGTTTTTTATGTTTCGGGTTTTGTTGTTGTTGTTTGGGTTTTTTAAATCTCCGTCGAATGACTCTGTCTTAGCCAAGTGCAGTCACTGTGGGAGCTGGCCTGGCTAACTCTATTAATAAAGTGAAGGATGTTGTGATAGTCAGTGGTCAGAGAGGAAGCAACCCAGGAGAAACAGCAGCTTTCGGCCAGAATGGTTGTAGACATCAGTAGCTGCTACAGTGTCTCTGCACCACAGAGAAACCACTATCCTAGGAGTTGCTGGAGATGCTATCTCCTTAAAATGTAAACAGGATGTTTTTGGCCAAAGGCCAACTTTGTTGGTAAACTTGACTTAGTTTGCACAGCCAGGAGTACTTTAGTTTACTCAACCCCCCTCCTGCAGTTTCATCTGGCTGTAATATTTGTTGTTATCTCCTACCCCAGGACTTTACAATGTACTGTAAAAGAGTTGCTGTCTTTCTCTCCAAAAGTGTTGGCATTTTGATAGTTGCTAAAATGTTTCCTATATTCTGCATGCTCAGATTTAGAGCACTTTGAGTGTGATGCTTATATGCACTGAAAGTGGGAAAGTTTGGTGGGGAGCGTTAGTTTCTTTAGTATTGGTGGCACTGCATGCAGCAGAGATTTCAGTGGCTGAACGCATGACATTATGTGCTAAAAAGTCTGAATTCTGAATCTAGCCAGCAGATTTAATTAATGTTTTCTGGATTCTCAGGATCAGTGAAGGGTAAGAGCCCCTGATCTGGCTAGATTGTCCACAACTAACCCACTGAACTCCAGAAAAGTTTGGATCTGATTCTAAGTTCGGTCTTTGAAGTATAAATCTTTGTCTAGTCTGTATCATTGTTCTTCAAATTTAACATTAACGATAGCCTGCTCCTCTGAATGTGGCATCCTCCTAATTGCTAGACATACAGAGAAGGACTTGATCCTATTTGTGTCTTGTTCTTAAACATTTTTCTCTTCTTTTTCTTTCTTTCTCAAGAAATTCCTCCAAGCTCCTAGTCGGTGATGACTGGGGAAGAGTCTGCTGCTGGTCTGTGGATGGGTAGGAAGAAATAGGCAAGAACTCTTGTTTTTTCAGCCTTTTGGATGGAGAGAAGATTACCCTTCAGAGCATGAAAGAGTCAGAGAAACTGGAAGCCTATGGTGGGGGACTGAATCTCAAAGGAGTTGTTGGACTGACCCTGCAGTCAACTCTGAAATTAGAGAATGGACTCCAAAGTTGTGAGAGAGACACTGACAGACGTGCACATAGACAATGAGATTTTGCAGTATTTGTCCTGGGAAAACTTTTGTATTTTGTATGCTATTTTAGATACTGAATTTGGCATAATACATTGTATTTCACAAATAATAGTGAGCAAATAAAACTGCCTTGATTATGCCAAAGAGCAATGTAGCTTAATAAAATCAGCATAGTCTAATTTTAATACCATGAGATCAGAAAATACTGAGGCTTCAAACAGATCTTAAGTGAGTTTGTTGCAGTATCTTTGTTCTTATTAACATACAAGTATGTTAGTATCTCCGTTCCTACTCTTCCTCCTTCCCTGAATCTGCATGAAAATGTATGCATGCCTTCTGAAAAGCTCTTTTGTTTGCAAAATGAAGATAGGAATTCCCAGGTTGACAGTGGTGCCTTTATCGAGCCCCGCTGTGAACACGTGTTATGGTGCAATCTTTAGTTTCCTAATCTCTGACTTGTTTTTCTTCATAGTGAGCAAGGCAGGTAAAATACATGGAATGGGTGAGGATGAAGATCTGACACAGCTGGTCAACATATTCTTTCATTCTCCTCCTTCACTGCCTTCTTTCCTAGCCTTGTCCTGATGTTCTCTGGAATATCAGTACATGAGACGTACTTCAGGATTTAACTTCACAATCACCCTGCATGGTAGAAGTGGGTGTTTGTGGTATAAGAAGGCTGAGGCCATAGTGTAATAAATTTAAGTGCCATTTGTGTCCCTAGTGGAGATGGAGAAAGTGTGAAAAATCAAGCTCCTTAACATTTTATGAGAATCTGAAGGAGCTAAACTGATAACTTAAGTCCCCCTCTCTCCGGCCCTCCTTGACCTGGTAAAGAAATTGAGTATCTTATCCTATACGCAGAATGGCTGAGTAGCCACTTATGCAGAGCAGCTTCCTAAACACCACAGACTGAGTCAGGGCAAGAGCCAGGATGAACACGAAGGACACTGTGGCCACGAAGGCCTTTGTGGTCATACCACCAAACACACCCCTGAACAGACAGAGCCAGGAGAGTTCCCTGATTTCCACTGCCCTGGGACTGGTTAACACTGCAGGAGTGAAGCCCTGTGTGTGCTGCGCTGGACAGCCAGAGATTGAGAAACGTGAAGAACTGCTATATGCTGAAATCTTGGTGCTAGAGACTTGCCAGTGTCATTAGGAAGAATCTGGAGTAGAATACAGGTCTTTACCAGTCTTCCTCTAACTATACCATCAACTTTCTTCTTCCTGTAGGGCACTGCTTTGTTCATGACTCTTTTGAATTATGTTGCTGAATGAGCAAGACTTCCTATGGCAAACAGCTTCCTTCCTTCCAGGGTGCTGAGACATGTTCCCCCCACAACCCACCCTTCAGCTCAGTCTAACCTCCACAGTGAATGAGGTAATTGCCTGTGGAAAATGTAGTAATTAGAGGCTAGCTCATGATGCAGACATGCGAGGAAGGCTGCATTATGTCTACACAGATGACCTGGCTGGTTATCCTTTCTAGCCTCCGAGTGTGTGACTTGATGACTCAAATACTATCCTTTCTGTGCTCAGTGAAACATACACTGAAAACAGACCAAAATGCACCAATGTTTTTGCAATCAAAGTAACCCTGTTGGAGCAAAGGTGGAGCATGCCCATCTTTCCTTTTCCTGAGGACTGGGGAAAGGTCAATTGTCATAGAATTCAACAAAATTAAGTACACTACTTCTTTTCTCTTCCCTCTCTGTGCATTCCTGAAAAATAAGCTGTGATTTGGATACATGGACAGCAAGACTTGGACTCCAGTCAACTGTGAATACAGCTTTACTGAGCCATGATAAAGGCGATTAAGAGCCATGAAAGAAGCTCACTACCTGTGTTTTTGTTTACCTAGTAGGCATCTTAGTAGCTTGCTAATTGTGTCTCCTCCTTTAGCCTTTTCATGCAGCCTGTCTTTGCCAATAGCAGATACTCCCTTTCCTAGAGCTGGCACTGGCACCTACTTTGCAGCTGGGACAGCAGCACTAATGGTTCCAGTGCCCTAGACATCAACCTAACTTTGGTATAAGGGGGCAGCTGTAGGCTAGCCATGCATGGATTTGACAGGCTTATCTCCTTGTGCCTAACATCAGTTCTTTTACAACTTCAAGAGAAGGACGAGGTGCGTCAGCTGTTGTTTTGGATCGCAGAGAACAAATCCAGAGTGTGCATGTGTGAATGGAAGTCAGCAGGTTAAGAATTAATGTCTTCCTGAGTCAAATTTGTTCTAATATTCAGGGAGTTGTAATATGGGAGAATATAAAAGGCAAATGGATAGAAATGGGTTGTAATTTCCTCCTGGTGAAAATTCTGATTAGGAGTGGTTTGCTGTACAACAGTGCTTGGTTGAGAAAGTTTTGGGTTTTTCTCTAGCTCTGAAGGATTTTTCCCCAGGGTCATAAGTCATGGAAGGAAATGCATACTGTGAGTACCAAAAGCACCACTCCTTGCTTGCAGAGTTAGGCATAATGTAAGCATGTTGCAGTCATCAAATTTCCTAGGTCTGATACAGCCAGTGTGTGTCACAGTGGTAGAATGCTACCTGGTCATTTTTCTGTGACATGAAGCTTTTGCTAGAGATTTGTAATATATGGTTGAACAATTAGCTTGAAACCAACCCTCTTACAAGCACCTATTTTTATGTTTGCATTGGTCTCCTGTGTTTTTGGTAAATGATGAATGCCCATGAAATTCTGTCAGCTCTAGATGTGGAGGTAGCTTTCACTGACACATAGACAGTGCTTGGTGCTACCTCAGGGGCAGTAGTAGTGCCTGCTTGGTGGGTATCCTGATGTGATACTCTAATGGCTGCATGGAATGTAGGGGTAGCAGATCTAGAATGCGCTTGGAAAAATTAAGCAAGTAGAGCAATTCCACAGCAAATATTTTCAGCATAACTCCATTGTTAATGTAAGTGGCACAGTGTGAACATCACCAGAGTGTTGTAATTATCTCAGAACCAACTTTTGCAAGGGGTAAGTAGCTCAGGGTGAGAATTACCCTTAAAAGAAATCCAATCCCATTAGGATAAGAAATGTAGAAATAAGGCACAGTCTTAACTTTGCCCTGTAGGGAAACCAGGAAGAGAAATGTGGAACAACACAACCTTTATGTGACTTTAAAAATCAGTTTAATCTAATTGAGGACCATAAACCCTAAAATGCCTTAATCACACTTATTTGGTTATTACACAGACCATCTTGCTTCCTTTTTCAGCAATTGAAGTCTTATAAATGTTACAGTGAACATTAAATACTGTCTGATTTCTGTTGGCTAATAAACACTAGCAAAGCAATATTTGCAGAGCTGCCTGTGCACTGCAGGGTCTTTGCATCCTCATAGAAAAGAATTTCCTCAAACCTTTTTTGAGAAATCCATGCAAACCAATCTGTAACTCCCACAGGAAAGTTTCTCTGTGATTGTCACCATGTGCTACTGTTCCTAAGTCCTTTTCATACAGGGATCTCAAAGCTTGTTACAAGAGGTTATTGGTAAGAAGATCATCTCATTCAGGATCGCTTATGGCTGTCACAAGGGAAGCTACCTGAGAGCCATATGAGCTAAAATGATTTGCAGGAATATGCTCCCTTCTGCATGAAAATGCAGCCTGTCATGCTTGTCTTTCATCTTTCGGGAGGGACATCCCAAGGAAGTTGAAAAAGAAGCCCAGAAAAGCTCTGGTCCTGATCCCAGCTCTTTTGTCTCCTCCTGCTTGGTACTAAGCACCTCTGAGCCAGGTAGCTGGAGTGATATGTTTGCTTATGGTCACACACATCACTTAGGGATCAGACTAGTTGTTGCATTACTGGTGTCACTCTTCAGACGTGCATAGCAATTACTGTCATTGAAGTCAGCTAGGTTGATGGGGAGGTGTGAGAGGGAACAGGGCTGGTGGAGGAATGCCAACCTTTCTTGTGCTTTTTGCCTTACAGACAGGTTGTCATCAGAGCTCTTCTCAAGTGTCACGAGGCTCCTGGAAATTGGCTGCATGAAGTTTTTAAAAGGGAACCCCCTCATTTTCTGCACTGGAGTTAAATGTCTTATGGAAGCCTGGTGTCCAGAACCAGGCAGCCTTCAGCAGTACATTGGGATCTTGGTGATCATAAGTAATATTCGCTGTAATGAGTACTGAGCAAATGTAGGCCTTGTGATGGGGACAGCTGCACCTGTGTTCAGTGATCACTTGATGTGTTTCACACTCAAGTGTTGCAACCCTATGCATATGGAGGGTTGGTGGGGTAGGGCAATCACTGAGGGAGCAACGGTGAGTGTGTTGGCTGGGTGGCTGGAGCTGAGGATGTCAGGTGAGCCTCTGCAGCGGAAAGAACATTGTGAGCTCTTACTGATAGGGGAGAAGCTGTCTCTGTGTGGGTGACTGCCACAGCAGCATGGGAACTTTCCCTGGTTTGGGTCAGAAATTGTTTCCTTGTTCAGTTTGAGCAGGAGGCTCTAAGGACTTTACTTCTCCCTCATACATCTGTTCCCTGGCCAGGAGGGACAACAAAGAGTCATGCTCCCATAGCTACTCCAGTTTTGTTGGGATGCTCAGCTCCCATGGGGGGAGCACAGGGATTAAGCCACTGGAATGAACAGTGAGAGTGCTCTTTGGCCACTCCTGTGCTCAGTCCATTCCCCATGGTCTCCTGGCTGTGGCAGTCTCCAGTGGAGAGGCAGTAACAAGTTAAATCTCCTCTGTCAATGTCTATGTCTTTATACTCCCTTATTTTACTGATACCACTGGACTAACCAAAATAAAATGCAGTCAAGGTGTAGTCATTTAAGCTCCCATCTTTGACTGTCACAGTTGCAGAGCTCCAGATCTGGTAAGCAAGCAAAAGACATATCTTTATTGTGACAGTGGGACCATGCATGTTGTAAACAAGGGATTCCAGTAATGTTATTGAAATAACCAGAGTTGCTGCCAGACTATGAGGTAATGTGGTTGGGAAGGTGAAATCCTGATTTGCTCCAAAGCCTTTGTCTGCCTGGCAGGCTGGCTTCTGCCTGTAACCTGGCATTTGTTGACTGGTTGTGGAAGGACTCAGTTGCCACCTTGCTGGGTGTGGCAGCCTGTGGTGTTCATGGTGGGTGTGTGTTTGAAGCTCTAGGCACCTCTTGGCTCTTCAGAGCCCAATTATGAGCTGAATATATACTCTGTATTTGGGCTGTATATTTACAGGCCCTTCCCTGTGGCAGTGCTGGGACTGTGATAAGTGGGATGAGGCCCACTAGAAATTTACTCAAGCGGGTCTAATTGTACCAAATAGAACGGCTCAGTAGAGTGGAAAATAGTCCTCATATATCTACCCAAAGATAATGACCTTTTAAATAACAGAAGCAATTTTATTTCAATACTCCAATTACTCTGAACTCTCAAATGTCAAAGTGCTGAGCACTTTCAAAATAACTTAATTTAGACATTTATAGCACTTAGACACTGCTAGTTTCTTATCTAACCTAATTATGGGTTGTACAGGAAATTGCAAAGCATCCCAATTAACGTTATTTTTTATAGTGATACATAGGAGTGGCCTTTGCCATTTGCCGTCGTCATGTGCGCAGTGATTTATTAATTTTGGCTTTTGAGTTAGTTCCCTGGCAGAACAGAGCTCTTCTATCCTCTGGTTGTTCTTTGAGAGAAAGCAAAGAGGAAGTAGAGGTAGAGGTGACTGTAGCTATGTTTGCCTGAGGGATTTGAGGGGCACGTTCCTGTGAAAGCAGAGTGACATTGCAAGGCAGGAACATTTAAAGCGTAGAGGTGCCATATAGAATAACAATGGCTGGCTGTCAATCTTGTTGATCCTCTCTGATCTGAGTACTTAGGCCAGGATTCTCCACTTGTGTCCTACAGGACTAGCGCAGGGAATGAGATTTGTCAAGCTGCTTAACTGGGTGCCTGAAAAATCCCTTCACAGACAGTGCTGAGCAGTTTCCTTTCTAGTTCCTATGCATGGCAGGCAGAATCAGAGGTGGAGGAAGTGGTGTAGCACCACAGAGCAGTATTCGGTGACTCCTTGTTTGCTTTTATGGTAAGGGGACGACACATGTCCAGTTACCATGTTTGAAAGTGATAACTGTTGCCCACCCCCATGTGTTTTTTTGCCCTGTATATTTTACGTGGTGTCCTGGTTCTGTGCTGTGCTCCCCGCCAGTGTCAGGAGAGAACTGTTAGCAGTCAGAAAAGTTCCTGAGGGCCTCCTCTTTCCTGAGGGTAATCCAAAAGGAGCAACAGCTAATTTCTCAAAGATGTGGGGCTGTGGATAGCTATGTACTGTAGCTGCTGTCAGCTGTGCCCAAGACCATGCCAGCCCAGAACACGAAGGCAAAAGGCTCGAAAGGTGATCTTGCCTTGTGCAGCTCTATGTACAGAGCCTTAATGCACCGTTGTGTTCTTGTTTGCTTCCTTATAGTAAAATATGCAGACAAGATAGATAGGATTTTAACATGGCTTAACAACTAAAATTAAATCCAAGAGGGAAAGTTTGAGTTTGACTCAACAGCTTGTGTTCAAGAGGGTCACAGGGAATAGGCACGCAGGGAGGTAAGAAGTCCCTTTCCCCGAAGTTTTTCCCTAGCCAGGCCCAGAACACTGTGAGTTTGCCTGGGGACTCTGTGCACATGACCTCCTACTTACCTGGTGTGAGATGCAGGAGAGTCCCAGGTCCTGCACAGCAGGGAGAAATGCAATTGCAGTGACTAGCTGTGTTATGTACTAAAATGAAAACCTGGGCAGGTCTCAGCTGGAGGCTCAAAAAGGGTTGCCAGAACATTTCTGACTGGGGTGGTCAAAGACCGAAAAGCCTCTCATGGGGTTTGCAAACAACCCAGCAATGCTGGTGAGGAACAAGAGACACTTAACGCAATATGGTGCCAAAACAGGTAGGATTCTTGCCCTACCTGTTGCTATGCAGTCAGTAAAGCACCTTGCTTCAGCAGTTAGCCTCTGAGTGGAAATGCAGAAATATGAAACTGCTGTGAAGTTTGCTGAAAGAGCTGGGGCAGCCAAGGAGAGGGGTTGTTTGAGATCCATATGTTGGAGCTATGGTATGTTTTGTGCAGGTGTTTCAGCAGGCATTTTCATCTGTGGGCTGTGCTCAGAATGGGATCTGGGAAGCCAGTTCAGAACCCAACCTAACCATTCCCTGAATTTCCAGGGCTGTTTTCTCTGGAATAATTTGTTAATCTTTTCCAGAGAAGCAGTATTGGGAATCATTTGTCCTTTACAAGAGAAAAGCCTGACAGAACTGAGGTTGTTAATTCTCTTTTCAACCTTCCCTTCAATAGTCTTTAAATATGGAGAAGGCTGTTAAGAGGAAAGGGAGATGTTCTGTATCTCTACTGGGTAACAGGCAAGAAGATATAGCCTATATGCTAGGAAACATTTTGAATTATTAGAGCTGTGGAAATGGATGGTGAGGACAGCATGGAACAGCATTACTCTAAGTTTCTAAAAAGAGGTTAGACCGACTTCTACCAGGTCAAGTCAGGCTGAGTTGGTCCAACCTTGAGATCAAGTGATAGACTAGCTGACATCTCAAAATCTGTTCCATCTTCATTTTCTCTTTTTTTGCTGAGAGGAATAACACAAACTCAGAGTATTCTATTGACATGCAGTCTTTTGATCTACCCTGCCTCCCAACCAAGGTAGTAAAATGGAGTCAAACCAGTGGTTGAACAAAGCACACCAAAAGAGTATATTTCAGATTAGTGCAGGAAACTCAGAAGAGCAATTGTTATGCAGTGAAATTTAGGAATTTTGTGTTTTACCCTGGCAGGTTAGACTGAAGGCAAAAAGGATCTTTACACTCTGATGTCACTCACCAGAGGTGTTTTGGAGAAGCCCTCAAAAAGCAGAATTTGACCTCCAAATCAAACATCAAATGAGACCTCATCTGGTCTGAGTCCTGCTATGCCAGCAGAACCTGCCCAAACCCTGGCTAAGGACACAAGTTTAGTGAACTTCTTAATGAAGAGAACCCCACAATTATGTTACAGTTATTCTAAAACAAATAATTTGCTTGTAATTACAGAGATAATTACATTCTGACCACACCTACCAATTAGAAAGTTGTAATAAAGAGTAATAAAACACCTTTTCTTTGGGCTGCAGAATCAACCCCCACACAGCCTGCAACACTAATATGATTTACTCCTATTTGCTGATGGAGGATTCTAGTAATAAAATTTAATGTGGAGGAACAAGGTGCATTTAACCAAAGCTGTCAACATCTCTAATTCTATTTAAAGCTATAGGGAGCAGTACATTAACATTTAACAATCTGATACTAAATTGGTGTGAAGCTAATAGAGCTGTATTTATTAAAATTTCAGCACTAGGCCATGTTTTACCAATGACAACAGAAGGAGTAACCAAAATAGTATGACTCAGCAGACTCCAACTGCTGCTTAATAAGGTATTAAGGATCTTCATGGGAGCTCCTGTCATAAACAGTGGACCACATTCAGCTCTGTTGCTGTTCTGCTGAAGCCAGAGGGGGTTAGGCCAGAGATTAATTTGGCCTTGTGGTTCCTGTCAGAAGGAGCTAAACCCAAGTTATTCTCCATTTCTCCCACTAAAGCACATTATACTCAGTGAAATTTTCTTCTCTGTAGTCTTTCAAGTGAGTTGCTTTGATACTTAAAGATGTACAACTAATTGCAAGGTAAAGGATGATGTTTTTCTTTCTCCAATGATATGATCTAACATTATTAAATCTGGGTGGACACTGCATAAGAAAAGGCATGGGAAATGTCTGCTCAGGAAGATGGATGTTCTCCTAAGTACTATTTCTGGCCTCCTTTCACTCAGCTGGTCTGTTGCCTTTCAGGATTCTGCTGTCATCTGAAGTTGGTCACAAATGGAAAACATTTTAAAATCATGGAATTTTCTGCAGAATGAAAAATTCACTTCCCACCTATTGGGATTGTCTAAATGCTGAGTACGTGATAAACACATATCCTCGAATCGTTGTCTAGCAAGCAATAAATCCTACACAGACTGAGACAACTTATCTCACAAAAAAAGGTAATTTATTTAGCTCAATTAACTATTATTTTGGGGAACTAGATATCAAACATAAACAAGAATATATAGAATATTGATACACAAAGAATGGAATTCATTAAAGTACTGGGCATAAACATACAGTAGCGGATTTTTCTGAACAATGGGCACAATGGCCAGCTGAATGTAAAAGGAATGTATATATACCAAACTTTAGAAAGTTTTCACAATGAAGTGGTCAACTCATTAATGTGTTAGGGTTTTATTTTTTAATTCCAAAGGAATCACTAATAAGTTCTATACTTTTCTAAGGCCTTCCCTACAGCCGTCTGCATAAGAGATGTCCTTTCTGAATAGTCAGTCAAAGTCTGGCTGTTCCAAAATTGATCCCTGAATATTTGATCACTCTTTAGCACCAATTTCTTTTTGGTCAATGAGTTGATTGCTGTTGTCATTGAAAGTCCATCACCTGATCAGAGAACAAGGAAAGATATCATGCCATTTTGGTGGGTGATTAAACTCCTGGGATAATGAAAAGGTGAAACAAACATTTTCTTGACAGCATTAAAAATGCAAATAATTACTAGCAAACCTATTGATAAAAGCTGGCCTTAGTTTGGAAATAACTGTTTTGATGAGGGACTAGAGTTGGAATTAGTACTGTACATAATGGCCAGCCTGACAAGCTTTTCTTAGATTCTTTTTTTATACAAGAGATTTTTATCTACATGGAAGCAGGTGACTGCATTTTACATTAAAACATCTGGCTACACAGTAACAGATTATGTATGCTGCCTAATCTCTATCCCCATTCAAAAAAGTTAAAAAGCAGTTTATACTGACTCGCTTATTCTGGTGAAACCCTCCAAAAGGCAGTGATGTGCTCTCTCCCTTTGTCGCATGTCCCCATCCCTGCATTGTCACCCCTGCGCTCCTCTCCTGTGCTCCCATGCAGTAACAGGAATAAGGGCATGAGTATTCCTGTGATGGTTCCCAGCTATGCTCTGAGCCCTGGTGAGAAGTTGCTGTATCACTAAAAAGGCCTGAGCTGTAAAGGAGGAAGCAACTTGGATGGCCTTGGTTAGGATTTCAAAACCCAAGGCCTGCAAGTGCTACTTCAAAATCCACACTAAATACTGCTGAATGAGTGGCCTGTCAAGGCGCTCCCTCCGAGGCCTGGAGAGGATCTGGTGCATGCCAAGTATCAGATCTCCATGGCCTGATGGTGAGCTAAAGAGCTCATGCTTTTACGTCTCCATTAACTCTGTGGTTACTCAAGGGCTAAAGCTTCCCAAGGGCTGAAACATGTTGGGTATCCAGCTCTACCTGAGCTTTGGTGGAAATTGGGCACTGGAGATTTAGGAGCTTGAAAACATCAGTCCAGCTATCCTTCATGACTGAAATGCCCAGGATGCCACAGAATAGCCCATTTTCCATGAATATGTATCAGAGGAAAAGGAAGAATCCCTTCTCAATTATCGAGAGGTGAAGAAAGAGGAAGAGTATTTTGTGCTCTCACATTAGGCTCATTTCCCTATCTCCTGAGCCCTGGTCTTTCCAAAGAAATAACTCCAAAGTAAGTGAGCAGGGCATTAACAGAGTCTGCTCCATACTAAAGGAGAAGCTGTGTGATTTTTCCTCTAGATCAGCAGCTCAGTAATGTAGGCCACAGGAGGAAACTTTTGCAGGTTTAGGAGCACCGATCTAGATCAAGGCCAAAAGCAGTGTCCTGGTTCTGTCAAAGTCTTTTACTTACTATCAAGTTTTTCCTATTCCCAAACAGGATTAAAAAAAGATCAAATCCTGGAAAATGTTCCCCAGCTATAAATATTCTTCCTCAAATCATTGGAGTTTAACTATGAATGTTTCCTTTGGATTATTTTGAAATGTTTGATTTCAAGCACTTAAGAACTTTACTAAAAGTAACATAAGTTTTTAAAGACAATGTCATTTAGAAAGGGAATTTGAAAATATGGAAACCAAACCTTTTTATAACTATTTCTGGACGGGGGGAAAAAGCAGAAAAAGTAATTTCAGCTTTTCCTTTGCTGTAGAAAAAAAGTCTCAGCTTTACTGAGTTAATGTTTTTCTGATGGGAAAAACAGCATTAAATTGACAAATTTCCTGGTCAGTGGTCTTTGTCTTCAGAAGCAGGCTGATGTGCATGGATCCTGCCACTAGTCCTTCTGAGGCTTGCTAATATGTTGATGTTTGCAGCTGGACTCGTCCCATTAGCATCAAAGAAGGAATAATGTTTAGTATTGAAAATGCCCCAGGTGGAACTTCAGTCCATTTAAAACAGGGGGGCTGAACATTATGAAGGGTGTCTCTGGGATGTCACTTGTACACCAGCTGCTTTTTCTATGATTACTTTCAACTACATTCTGTTTAAAAGTCTCATAGAAAAATAGAAATGCATGAATGGAAATAAAAAAATAAGAACATTTGTATGATTTTTATAAATAAACAGCACAGCAAGAATTAAATAGAACACAGACAAAGGACATTTATACAGGCATGAACTATTACAGCTTGTTCTCCTCAAAGAGTATCTGTGCATAGACTGTCGTACTGGAAATGCCTTTGGCTTCCTGAATCGGCTTCATAAGTTCAAGTTCAGCGTATGTTAAATTCTCCTCTGCGATTTTCGGCTAGGAAACAGAACCAACAAATTACAGTTATAATGTCATTACCACTGAATGTAAGACGCCTTAAATAGTCTACAGAGTGGGCTATATTTCTTCTCTCACACATGTTAATTTTACTATGCTGTTAATCAGTTTAGTCTGCACTAGTTAGTTCATAGAAGATGAAATAAAAATAATATTAAAAATAAGAAACAGGAAAGAGTGGGATTTCCAGGTTCATTTCCAGTTTCTCCTTGTTTCTTAAACACTGAACATTTTAATTTGACAATTCAAATATTGCAAATTTGAAAGATGTGTGTTAGCACACTTTTTCGCCTCTTTCATCCTAAATTTCCCAATTTAATTACATTTAACTAACATTGCAGATTTCACTATTTGAAATATGTATGTCGGATTTGCTTCCCAGCTGTAAACCTTGGACCAGTTACATCTCTAATCAGAGCCACTCACAGTACCTCTCATTATGTTTCTTAACAGAACCAAAAAACACCTTAAAAATATGCAGAAGGCAGCAAAAATTGATAGAATTGGGTTACTGTCATTCCAATGGGATTTCACCACTTTTGCCACGCTATAGATGAGTTCAGAATTTAGAACAAAGGCTATACCACCAAAGCTGGCTGATGTATTACACTGGTTGAGCTTTAGACTTAAAACTATAAAACTTAGCTAAGAGAGATGTTATCAAGAAAATTTAGTGAACAAATTTCACGTGGGTGACAGAAGAGCTGCCTACAGCTATTGGGGACTTCATCCAGACTCAGAGCGGTGGCTTAGAGGAAGAAAGTTTTGTCTTCCTCTGTGTGTGTTGGCTCATCAGTTGGCAGTGAGTTGTTCATATCAAATTCACCTCGGAAAATGTAGCAACAAACAAAAGAGTTGCTGTGGAATTGTACTTGGGCCCTAGTACTTGAAATGGATTTCAGTTCATCTCCAGAAGGTGTGCTCCCTGAAGAAGGGTGAAGTGCTAAGGCCCCGTGCAAGTGAAGAACTAGAGAATTTGTTCTTTTATCTTCTTGGGTACTGTGTTCTACCTGAATGTAACTGGTGTCCTCAAGTTGAAGCCTAAAAAGGACAATTAAAACAAAAAACCCAACATTTCAGCCATGCAAATTTTTGCAGTCACAAGACTATAGGTACCTTATAGAAAAGGTTGCATCTCTGAGACCAAGAAAGCCTTTGCCAGTTGTAAACTGAAAACTGACTTGAACTTCATAAACCAAGATTTTCCATACAGCGTTTAAATGTTATAATGAAGAAATTGACAATATTTTCCAATGCCAAGAGTTTCCTTTATGTTTTATTTACTGCTATTTATTTCTTTTAGATTTAACATAAATGATTCCTGTTTCCTTGAAATGTGTTTGAATAATTATTATATTGTCTTCTGGCTAAAAAGATAAACATCTAATATCCTCTGAAATCAGTCCCTGTGCTCCCTGCTTCCTGTCTTTTGCACTGCTCTGGAATCCTCTCATTTTGCCTTGACAGTTGCTCACACTCTGCATTTCAGTTTCCCTCTGGGTGGATCAGTTTACACTTTTCCAGTATTAATTTAATCTTATTTCTTCTCTGCAGATCTGATCCTGAAATACTTTGTGCAGCTGCTGCTGCAAGTGGTGTCATTGAAGTCAGTTGATCTGTGCATGTGAGTAAAGGCCATTTGCAGGGCTAACTGTCTGCAGGACTGTAATCTTTGAATTTGATTATTCACATGGTCTTCCCTCCCTCCCCCTCTTGCATGGGTAGCCCTACTTGTTCTCAGCTTCTGGTCCTTATTCACTATCAAATGCTCCACTGTTGACTACACAGAAAATTTCCTGCTTTGGTTGAATTCTGTGGTGTAGTGATGTAAAAGGACTTCCTGTGGATCCCAGCCTGATCTTGTACATAACAGATATAAAATCACACATTTCTTTTCTTTGTTCATGTATTGGGACCGAACTGAACCACATTGTTTAGAAAGACATCTGTCCTATCCTGGGTTTGGCTTAAAGAATTAGAAAAAAATCTTGGTCAACTGCTCTGATACTTAATTAATTTTTACATTCCCCTCTTCTTTCTAGCCTGAGAGTATTAGCCTCAGTTTCTAGGCATTTAGGTTGGTTTTACCTTTTATGATATGTTGAAGATTTCCTTTGAGATTTTAAAACTATGTATGCCCATCTGTTCAGTAGATAGTATAGAGGCTAAATACAGGAGTTGAGGCTGGACATCACAATAACACCAGCAAATGTTGAAGATTTTATTACTGGTGTATGATAGCACATCTAGTCTCTATTTGAAGGTATTGGGAGTTTTCCTGCCAACTTCAGTGAGTGTCGCCTCAGACCCTCAACGTAGAATGATACACTGCATGTGAAAAGCCTCCTAAAAATGAATCTGATAAAACTCTACAAACAAGCTGTTGGTGACTGCCAGAGTAAAACTCTACATTTCCTAAGACTGACCCACTACATCTTTTGAAGCAGAAGTATTTTCATTGTTCTGTAGAAATCAGTTGCTCAGGGCAAGCTAAATCTATGTATGCTTTCCCCTTTGCTGTTTAATTGTATTTTGTGTTATGTTTCCATTTAGAAAATGCCGCATGTCCTAAAATAGACACCCCAACGCCCAGCTCATGTAAATTTTAGAACTAAGATTTATGAAATCATATTGTCCAGGTGTTTTATTATATTATCTCAAAATTGCATTGTTTTCCAGTGTAGATTATCTCTTTATTCTTATTTTATTCTATTATGTTTGGATATGAAAAATAACACTAGATTCCCCAAAACAGGTCATTGGGCAGTAGTGGCTGATGTGTAGCTTTCATACATTTTTATGATGTTCCTATAGTAAACATAATTTAATAAAGCCAAAACACACTAAATAAATAATTGCATCTAGAAAAGCAATAAAACCAAATAAAATTAGTACTTTCATAAGTGGAAAAGGTACTTCAATTACTGCTACAAGCAACAGCACACCATAAAATGTGTAGAATAATTTCCCTTATGCATATTTCTAGTATGTAATAATTTGATTGAAAATATGAGGAAACACACAGGAGGTTCAAAATTGTGAAGGGTATACAGTTTTCAGCAAAGGATGCGTAATAACGGTGCATGGAAGCCAACACTACTTTAAAGTACCTATGGTAGCCAGGGTTTTGTTCCATACACTCTTCTGTACTTCATTTATCAACCACATGTTTAATTTAATTTTGCTGGTTTGTTTGTCCAAAACCAATTTTTTTTGAACAGGCAGGGAAAGAAAACTAGTTTTACGATTTAATCTCTCATTTGGATTGGATAGCGTTTTGGCAGTGTAAACCTGGAAAGGAGCCACCACCTCCTTTTTGGAACAATAGCATGACTTTAATAACTGATGTTATAGGTGGGACTGATACCAGGGCAGAAGAGGAAGAGACAATGAATGACTGGCCATTCACCTCTCTCTTTCCATCCTGGTTCTTCACTTAGGAGGTCATTGGGATTTCTATGGCTACAACATCCTTTCCTGAAAAATTACATCATTGTTCTAAAATAACATTGAAATTATTTCTTCAAATAGAATTCTATTCCAATGTGACATTTCTAGATACAGTCTTTATCTTGTATGTCTGTTTTCTCATCTTGAATTCACACACTTTGCAGAAATATAATTTGGGAAGAGTCATCATTTTCCAGTGTATCTTCTGGCAAATGCAAAATGATTCCTCTTCCAGATTTCTTGCAGTTTAATTTTAGTTTATTCCAGTCACAGGGCTTCCCATGGGCAACTATTCGAAAGAGTTCACTTACAGGAACTTTTTTCTTAATAAACAATCTGCAAAGTCTATCATGAATATTTAAAAGAAACTAAAGTAGGTCTATACATAGTTTTGTTTTTATTGGGTTTGTCCAGTATATAAATGTGTTAGAAATGACCTAGAAGGGTTGGGTTTTTAATGAAAATTACCCTGATTTTCATGTCATAATTACCAAGAATGTCAATTTTGCTCTTCCTAGGCTTGGCTGGTTTGTTTCTTGGCAGCCTCAAGGATGTTTACTGTGAGCACTGTCAGACTGAAAGTTCTTGAAGTTTTAACTAAGACCACTTTTATCCAAATTTCTAATTAGGTATGAAGAAAACAAGTAAATAATAACCTCATAAATTTAACTTGTCTGGAAAAACAATTGATGCCAACTTGCACTTACGGATTGCTGCAATCTCACTGTTCCATGACCAAACCAGTTATCATGAAGATGACAAAATGAATGTGAATCTCTAATTAAAAAAAAAAGAAAAAATCCCCTGATTCTACTTTACTATCAAAAATAAGCAGAAAAGGGCTCACTTCCCAGTTCATTTCAATCTTAAATATTTTAGTGACTATTGCTGCAGACATTTGCCTTCAAATTCAGTGTCTATATGATTGCATGTGATGGAGTTTTTGTTTGGGATATGATGCAGAATAACTTTAACATGGGACCAGGGCAAGAAAATTGTGTTTATAGACCAAACTGAATTTTCACCTCTGAGTTTTCTGGATTTAACTGTCCCAAGTTCCAGTCAGAGCTTTATAATATTTTTAGTAACTCAGATTTCCTGCAGCAACACTTGAAAATGAAACCCTACCCTCACTGGCATGCCCTGTGCTCGTGGGTGAATGGATCAGGTCAGCAAGGACAAAACCTTGCCAATTATGGATAGGTTTGCTGGTCTGATTGCCAGTACATGGCAAATTGCCACCTATGGACTGGCCACACCATGCTGTTGGGTGCACACTGCAGTGCCAGGGGGATGCTGTAGGAAATGGAAATGGGAAAGGTAGAGTCAAGAGGTGGTGGTGAAGTTTGTTTGATCCAGTTTCTAGGAATTGCACTTCTCCACAGCACAAAGCAAGCAGCTCTGCCCCAGTGCCGTGAAGTAGCTCTTTCTTAGCAGGCACATGCTGGAACTACCATTTTTTCTCTTCCTTTCTCTTGCAAAGGCCAAACTCAGATCTTTGGCCTTTTCCCTTTCATATTTGAGAAACATCCTGTTTTGTAGTCACACTTGGTAAAGAGCTCCACAGGAAAAATGCAGATACTGTCCAGATGGCACAGCTCAGGAGCATCCTGTGTCACCGCCTGAGCACACTCCGTCAGAAAGTGTCTAGACAGGACTCCCCAGGCCAACTGGATAGGCTTTGGCCACAGGGACAGATTGTTGCTTCTCTCTGCATGAATGCCCAGATGGGAGGAAACTGCATACTGTGTGCAACCTAAGGAAAAGGGGCTTAGCCCATCTTTTCCTCTGCATATCTCCTTTTCATAAGCATCTTTTTTTTTTGAAGCTGTGGGAGGGGATGGTTTATGTCTGCCAGCTTGGCCATCACTGGAGGGTCAGCTATGGAGGTGAAGGCAAGAGTGTGCTGCAGCAAAGATTCAGCATGTGTGGTGGACAGGCTGCGACTCCCTTGTCTGGGCCACCAGGACAGGGGGAGACAGCACATGCTAGCAGTGGGGTTAGGCAGGATTTTGCAAAGTTAATAGTGAGAAAACTCACTGCAGCTTCAGAAAGAAAAGGATTAGCTTTTTGACAGTCCTATTTTTTAATATACACTGGAAAACCACTCTCTCTAGAATGTGTGGTCTTTCTTGTGCTGAAATCAATAGTGCTCCTCAGGGCTATAGATACACTTTATGCTCAAACCCTATGAACTTCAATGGGATGGCTCCCTCATCAAGGTAGTAACTTAACTCAGGAGTCAGAAAGAGATAATTTTTTTTTTTTTTTTTTTTTTTCTCTTTAGAGCTTCGGGTGTTTACCAATGTCAGTGTCTTAATTGCAGGCAGAAAGCCAGAGATTCCCCTGGAAGAGAGGAGCTTCAAAAATTACTTCTGCAGACCTTCATGAAAAACTGAAGCTAGATCTGCAAGATGAGTTATCCCCTAGAAATGCAACTGCTGGCCAGTAAGAGCACTGAAATATCAGGGGAGCCATTGTCTTCTCAGTGCCAAAGCTGAGAAATATGACATTGGAAAATATTGGGAGTAGGAAATATGACTTTTAGTGGCACTATCAGTTAAAAAGGACAGGTTCTTCCCACTAAGATGCCTATTTTCTACTCCCTAGAGTAAAAAAATACTTCCCGGACTCCCTGGGAATGATATCTACAACAATTTGTGAAGCCTCTTTCAGCATTGCATCTACATTTTGCTATTGCATCCCACAGAAGTTATGATAACAAAGTCAGGGACAAAGATGATTTACTAAGTCCCATCGAATGATTTTATTTAAAAAAAAACAGAATCCCACAAATGTAGAGCAGGTAGTGACTTGAAGGGGTGAGCCCGTCCAACTTTCTTCATTAACAGAATTAAATATACCTGGCAGAGGTTTGTTCAGCCTGCTTTAACAGCTTTTGGGAAAGCCTTTGCTAATGCTTTATTCCTTTTACAGTTGCAGAGTTATTCCTGGATTCTAAACCAACATTGCTGGAAATCAGGCTGACGACTTCTTATCCTTCTAAAAGGCCCAAGGAAGTAATTAAAGGTTTTCAGTTTTCTGGGGACACTTTTATTACTCCAAATGTGTCATCACACAAAAATCATCTGCTGTGGGATTTTGTAAATACACAAGTCTCGGCACAATTCCAGCAAGAGATTTTATGTATTTATACAAACTGTTCATTCTTGGGGGTAAAGATAGCAACCTGTGATCTGAATGGGAAAGCAGGCATAACTCAGCAGTTTTGAATATGTTGTGTTCTGAGTGTCAGCCTGAATGTGTAAATGATATTCATGTTCCTACGGACATCTCACATCCTAAGGAGAGACTGGGAAAAAAAAAAAAGGATTATTCATCTCACAGAGACAGAAATTATGTGGACTGGATGGAAATATTCAACAATCACAGGGAGTTAAGGAAAAAAATGTTCACCACTTCTTTGTATATCATATGTACAATGTTACTTGAAGTCTGTGGAGATCAATAATGCCTTAAGAAATTGGGAACTTAAATCATCACCCATTGTTACATATCGTGGAGGAAATAACTCTTCTAACAGAGGATGGCATAGTTTTTAATTTAAAATCATCCAGGATTGTTGGTCTGATCCAGATCAGAACAAAATCTGATTGTCCCCAGATCCAGAATCCACAAATTACTGAACAGATGTATTTCACTTCCTTTTTCTTTCTCAAGGAAAGGGCCAATGGTACCTACGGGTTAAGACTAATGAGGAATCCTACTAGTTGTGCAAGACTGGATTGAATGATGTAGTGCTTAATTGTAAGAAGAAAAAGAAGACAGGGAAAAAAATCAACTCTGTCCAGCAAGTACAGTCTTGCAATGTGTAAATTTGCTCCTGGGTTGCTGTGAGGCTGAAGCTGCAGGACAGCAGGCTGGAGCGCAGCTTAGAAGGCACAAACTCCCCAGCAATTGAAACCCAAAAGCAGCTCTTCACATTTCACAGCTCTGATGTGGTAACCAGACTGCAGATAACTCACTCGCACATCTAGACCCCTTTCCCAAAAGGACTCCAAGGTCACTGGTTCTGATATACAGTGGATCTGATTGGTTGCTGCACAATGGGAAATGTACTTCTGAAACCTAAAAGTCAAAAGGATTTTTCAAGTGAAGGAAACTTAAGCTTCTGGGCAGCTTTAGGAGCACCTGTCTTCATTGTTTGATTCAGGAGTATACACCAATGTAGAACACTAAGCTAAATGTGGAGTGCTGAAAGCTTGATTTTGCCGAGTACTTGCAGATGATGCGACCAAGTCACAGCCTTCTCAGTTCCACAGGTGTCAAATCTATGTCAAGTTCCTGCTCAAAACAACACCCTTCTGCTTTGTGTACATGGCAGGAGCAGGGAAGCTGCCCTTTGAATGAATACTTGCACATTCCAGACTTTCAGACATGTTACTCATCACAGAGTAAGCGTTTTCAGTGCAGGGGCTGTCCTGACCTGCACTGGCTGGCACTCAGCACGTTGTCAGCACTTAGCCTATAATGATAAACAAGGATGGGATTTTCAAAGCTGCAGAAAGAAACCTGAGCTTCCCATTTCTGTTACATCTGTAAAAACCTGGGAATCCAGATCTCTGAGCTGACTTTGTAAATCTCAGCATAAAATATGTAAGTGGTGCCTGAAAAAGGCAGGCAGGCAGATCGAGTGCAAAAGATTATGCTTTCACTCAAAGTTAACAAAATGACTTCCAGAAATTTCCCTCAATCTTAGATAACCATAAGCCCTTCCTGTTTCTGAAGTAGCCTTTATATCATCATCATCAAAAGAAAATCTCAGAGATCATGTGGCACTGGGCCACTGGTGATCCAGTCCGTGCTGAGATAAACAATGCTGTCTACGCTGTATGAGCTGAAGGTAAAAGGATGCTTCCCTTAAATAGCTCAGCTATGGTCACTGAAAGCACTCTGCTTCAGAAGTCACACAAGACCAATATGTATTCTGTGGTGCGGAACAAGAGAAGCCAGATACACTCCAGTCAAGAGGTTAGTCAGTGTAAAAACAGCAGAAGCCAACTCTTACGTACTGTGTGCTTTACACGTTACAATGTGTTTGAAGATCTAAGCCCCAGGGAATAATTTATAATACACGATATATTTACCTGATTTCAAAGTGGGACAATCATATGACTTAGCAGAGGCCACATAAGTCAGCAGCAGAATCAGGAAGATTCCCTATAGCCTATCTTATCTATGCAGGTATTCCTCCCCTTAAAATTTAGTGTGAAAATGATGAAGTCAACAAAAATCTTGCATAAGTAAAGATTGCAGGATTTGGTCTAACCTGAAGTCTCACATCCTTTCCATTGGCTCCAGTGAATCACACAGGAGCTCCTAAGCTTGGTGGTGCAAACCTTCATGAAAAGACACTGAAACCTTTTCATTTAGATGATGTTCTATAACTGACACTCTTGGGCTATGACAACTAATCTCTAGGAGGCAATGAAAGGCTTACCAGAAAATTTGGTTGAGGAAGTATAAGATTTATCTCTTCCAACTCAAAGGGCTAAGTACTTAAGGCTATAGCAGAACAGCCCTTAGAGAGCAGAATTTGTGGGCCCCCAGAATTTTCTTCTTCCTAATGACTCTCTGTGCTTCTTGCATGCTATAAAACCCATCCCTTTTTGCATTTCAGCATCTCTATTTCCTTTGATCTGTACACATTTCTCATTGATGCTAATAGAGAATGACACTGATGGGGAATATTTTTGCAACAAGGGGAGCATAGAATTGTTATTCTGGCTAAAGCAAAAGCAATATGACTTAAGTAGAGTTTTTAAAAGGCTTTACTCAAGGCTGTGGAATTGAACACGATACTAGGCTTTCTCTCTCTCTTTTTTTTAATTTTCATTGAGATTATGTCCATATTTTATCCAGGTTATTGTATTCTTGTAAAATTATACTGCAACCCACTCTAGCACGTTAACAACAAAAGAAATTCTCTAGCTTATTATAAACATCTTTCAAGAAACCAGAAGCACATGTCCTCTGGAAATAATTTTGCTGGTATTTAGGTTATTACAAAAAATTTCCCAAAACACTGGAATTATTTTGTAATGTTCTGTTATACTCTAGCTTGTTTGCTTAGGTTTTCTAGAATATTCTCCTGGTGCCCCAGTGTGGTACCTTCCTTGGGTTGCACAGGGAAGCTGCAGAAGAAGTCCAGAAACTCAGCAATTTGAGTCTGTCTTGGCAGTGACGATTACCTAGTGACTATGTGCCATCAATGAAAAAAGACCTAGTGCAGACACCAGCTGTGCAATAATTACAGTTAGAAAGAAAAAATTATTTTATCCTGCAGAGATTTGGCAGGATGATGGTAGTATTTTTTGCCCCAAACCAGACTGAAAATTTAAAATCTGAGAAATTTTTGAGAATTAAAAAAATGGGGAGGCAGGTATGCTGAAAATCAATAAAATGTTTCATTTAGATGAATTTGATATGTCCTTTTCTCTGTAGTTATTACAATTTTGTATCTTTGTTGAAACTTCTTTTACTTCAATTACTTTGGGTTCCTCACTGAAAAATCATTTAAAAGCAGAAAAAATTGATTTTTTTTCTTTTTGATGAGAATAGTAAAACATAGGGTTTAACCAACTGTGTTGTAAAAGGAGGCAAGAGGAATAGAAATGGGAAACAGCTCTGGGGCAAGTTCTGCTCAGCTTCTGAATGTGCCTTATAGACTGACTTGGGTTTAGTTTACTTTGCCCTTTAAAGTATTGCTAAGTGAGTTTGGATCTTGAAAACCCGTTGGATAATATTTGTTGGATTACTTTTTGACTTAAAACTAACTCACATCCATAGATTGTGTGTTTTCTGCAGGCTGCGATGCCTCTCCAGGTGCACTCTGAGGTGAAATATGAAAGGGAAAAGAGCAGAGCCAGACTCAAGTCCAACAGCAAGGCATTAAAACTGAGTCTGCTGGCTGCACGCAGCGTGCGGATCCTCAGTCACGCAAGGGAAAACAAAGCTGATTTCATTGTTTGAAAAGGCTTTATTCCTGCTCACCTCCAAATAGTTTGAACCTTGACTGGGGTTGCATAGCAGGAAGGGAAGAGCAAACAGCTATTTGTGGCCCACATCCTTGGATTTATTCCAGAAAGAAAAAGCATCTGGAAACAGATTTACCTCAAGTTCAGTATGTGTTGATGTGCTTTATTGACCTGCAGGCAGAGTCTGAGTGCTGTAACTGATGAGAGCTTTTCCTTGGAGGGCTGAAGACTAACTGATTTCTGATGGAGCTGCGTGCCTGGGCACAGTGATTAATGCAGTGTGCGTGGCAAAGGGTGGCTGTTACCCCCTGATGCCAAGTGCTCTCATCTGTGTCTCTGTCCTCTCAGCATAGCTTTGGCCTGACACAATTACCTACATGGATATAAGGTTTTTTTTCATGGACTTTTAAAACTCTACCTCTTGCTCTACTGAAACCTGACCTGTATGAGCAGAACCTGGCCAAGGTGCAATCCCTGCAGGACCAGCATAGGAGAGGTGCGCTCCATATCCAAGCTGCAGTATTTTAAGCTAAGATTTTAGCTGAGATGTTCTGAAGTCACCTGGCATTATGCTCAGGTATCCTGGGTTGTACCCTGACCACAGTTAAAAGGGCAGAGGTTATTTACTGACAATTGGTGGGAAGGTTCCAATTCTAGCCCTCATCTGAAAGTGAAGCCATCACAGAGGCTTTCAGGTTATTCACATGGCCTACCTTTAGGAACCCACCTTCACCTAAGTTAGGGAGTTAGTCACTCTGAGCTCTCTTTATTGCCAGAGAAGGGAGAAAGGATCCCCAAAAGGCAATTCAGAGCATCTAGTCTGAACTAGTAGGAGCATCAGGCTCCTACTCCAACTCATCTCTCTTTCTATTGACTATATAGGGAGCCTAGCAGACCAGCCTCTTTATACAGGCAGCTGAAAATAGTTGTTACCCTGGATGTCTTGTCCAGGTATTGCTTTGTTACTAAAGCAGAGAAACATCTCTCCATCTCTTTGATTTGTCTGGCAAATATCTGCAGGTTTTTTTCATACAGAAACTCGTATCCAACAGAAAACTGCAATATGAGTTTTTGTCTTCCTTAATATGAGCTATATACATACATCTCATTCCTGCAAGTTCAGTTATTCCTGACTCACATCACTGTAGGGAAGAAACAGGTCCTCTGTTTCTGACTTGAAAAGTCTCAAAAGCAGTGTGGCCAGTGCAGTTGTGATTCTGTCAGTAACTGGTATTTTTTCAAAAGCACCAGCTGCCAGAAGCATGTGAGAATCAATAGCAGGTTTCATTTAAGAACAGGCTAAATTTGTAGACATGACAACTGCTAGAAAGCTGGAAAACAGAATCCACTGTTACCTAATGCTCAAAATTAAAAGAGCCAAGACAATTCATCACTTGAAAAAGTATTACTTAGAAAAAAAGGAATTGTATGATTTTTAAACCAATTTATAGTTTCTGAACCTAGAGTTCTGGCAACATTACAGCAATTGTACTGAGAGAGAAGAATATGGAGAAAATAATGTCATAGAAAGTTACTTACCAGGATCAATTTTCTTTGAGGTTTCAAGAGCTTGGGCTTAGGAAAATTATTGGCTATTGGAGCTACGGAAATAAATATTAAGGGGTCATTTCATATTACAATCATTCACTGTCATTTTAGTATATGTATTAGCAATTTATAAATTACAGATTAATAGCTGATTAGGAGCAAATACGTGTACTTATACCAGAGTTTAACTGTATTTCAGGTAACATATCTTACAATGAAACATAGGGCTTATGAATTAGAAAAATTCATAAGATTAAAGAATCTGATATGCAAAACATGCTGTTTGTGTGCAGAAGCCAGAGCAAATACACCTCTTGAGATCTGGTGTTATCTTGTGATCTAATGCACAGTAAACCTTTGGGTCCTTTCCCTCCTCTCTCCCAGTGGCACAGCACTGGCAGTAGTGTTCAGAAAGTACGCCCAATTGTTTGTGTGATTGACCCTGGAGGCAATTGCAAATCCTCTTTGAAAGTGAGGTTCCCCAAGAGATTGATCTTTATCTGCTCAGCTTGCTTGACTTCTCAAGTGCACCTGCAATTTTAAGAGTGCAATGTGCTGGCTTCTGTCAGTCTGTCCCCAACACGAAATTTCCTCTTGCCTAACTTTAATTTTCTCTTCGAGCAGGGTGAATATTGCTACAGAGGTTCCTCTCTCTTCTCTGACTAGTGGGAGCTGAGACCTCTTGCCTGGACTCAGTGACTAGCTTTTCAATAGCTAAAGCTGTAGGGAGGTAAGAGCCTGGTCCCAGCAGCAGGTACGGGCCATTTCTCTCCCCACTGATGGGAGTGAGCACAGGTCACGCCACAGGCACAGTCACTGGCAGAGCGCAGGAGTTCTGACATCCTGCGCTCTGCTGTCCCTCCATGGTTGTGCTCGAGATTTGAAATACCTCTGCACCTCTGTTTTCATACCTTTTGCTGGGATGGCTGGTGGCTGCTCCACTTTCTCTTTCTCTTTCTTTTTCTTTATCTTCTTGGGCTGTAGAGGGGACATGCTTGTCACACTGGTAACTGTCTCACCTGAGCTGCAAAGCAGAGACCCATAGGTGAGGGAAAAGTGAAGGCAATGGAGGGAAAGACAGTTTGTCCCAGTGAGTTCATGCACATCACCTTCCACTTGTAAGAGTCCCTGCCCAACAACTTGGATTTTGACCTGGGGATATACTGAAAAACCTCTTAAGGGGGTTGGAAATGCTCTGGGTCTTGCATTTTTTCAACCATACAGCCTGGCTGAGAAACTCAGGAGTCTGATCTGTCCTGGCACAGAAAATGCAAAGTGTCAGGTTTAAACAAGACTCATTTCATAGTACCTATTCCTTAAAAACATGTATGACCCCACTGCTGCACCCAGGACGAGCTTGTACCCTTCTGTCCTCAAGGGCCAGAGGCACAGACAGGTTAGGTGACTTGCGTAAGCTCACATGGAAAGCGTATGGCAAAGCAAAATCTTCCATGTGGTTTCTGGGCTAAGACTGGCTGAGGGGCCAGCAGGCCAGGAGAGCGTGCAGCATGCCTTCAGACAGCTCACAAGCCCACATTTGAAAAAGCTAGCTTTTTAAAAGAGGCCGGTGTGCTCAGTGCATCTAAAATGGAGAAACTGTGCCCTGATCTCTAAACCCAGGCATTCTCCAGTACATTCGTGCTGAAAAAGCACTAGTAGGTATGAGGGAAGAGTACAAGCTATATTGTAAACAGACTCCTGTCCAAGAAAGCTCTGTGTTTGGACTATTACATTTTAACATCCTCTAAGTCTGGGTTTTTTACCCTCAGCATCTCTCAAAGTCTGAGGTCGTATATCCTGCTTTGAATATTTAGGGCTTGGGTACGCAGTCAGGTTGCAGCGATTGTCACCATGTGTCAGCTGAGCTGTGGTAACTGACTCTGCAGGTGCTCCTAGCTTGCAACTAAAGTGAAATAAAATTGTATGGGCTTAACTGGTAATGAAAGAAATCTTAACTTACAGCTGGGGGTGGGGGGGAGAGTGTATAGCAGTTAGTTATGATGACTACAGTGGTGGAGGTGACTTGGTAAGCAGCTATTGCTCAGATGCATCTGACTATGGGCTCGCCCTGGGAAAGATTAATGCAGTATGGTTATGGGGACCCTTCTGCTTTGTGCTGGTGAGTTACACCACACAATGGGATCCAATCAGGGTCTCCATAGGCATAACACTGACAACACTGAATTCACTGAATTTTAAATCATTTGTCCCAAGTTGCTGTTCCTCTCCAGGTTCTTTCGCATGATGAAACATTCTCTTCATATTAATGGAATAAAATACTCAAAGTGGGCCAAAGTCTTAATGAAAGTTAAGATGCCTCTGCTATTGCCCACACAAGAGTAACAAAATGACAGGCATTATCATTTTACACAGCTGTAAATCCAAATGAATGTCACTACCATTGGTAAAATCACTCTGGATTTACACTTGCACAGATCACAAAAAGCCTCTGGTTTCCTGATTTTCCTGACTTCTATTCCATGTACTCAGTCCAAAACATAGGTTTGCTGCCAAACTTTTTTTGAAGTGTTTGAAAGGTAAAATATTTTCATGATTTTTAAATAAATCACATCAATTATGTAAACCAAGAGTTGTATTAAAATAATTTCCAAGTCTGCCTGCACTATTGTGAACCTATCCCACAACAACCATTTGTTTCTATATTAAAATCAAAACATGAAATTGTTTAAAACCAGCAGGAAATGAAACTGTCCTGCCTAGCTCCATTGCCCAAACACAGCAAACTGCAAAGAATACCAAAAAGGGGACAAGAATGACTTTTTAATGTTTTTTGTTTTAATAATCCAAGGTCATTAAGGCAAATGCGTAGCTTAAAGATACTATCATTCTGATACAGCTACTTTAAGCACAATATATGAAAAGGCTTAGTGTCAATTCATTGCATTAGTTATTATTCCTGCTTTGCCACTAAAAAAGTAAAGCTACAGAGAAATGTATTTGTAGCTTATGCTTTCCTTTTAAATGCCAGGGCCATACAGGGTTAACTAATTCTCAGAGATACAATAACTGTACTTGCTGTCTTAGAACTGGGCTCCTCAAACCAAACAAGGAGGCTCAGAAAAGACTCCTTGGCTCTGAAACACTGCCTCTTTGTAAGCTTGTCTTGCTCTATGTCTAAAATGAAAGTTAGTTTTTTATCTCCAGCTCCTCCTCCAGCCCCCTGGCTTCTATTTCAACAGTGTCATATTGTGCATTTCTTGAAGGATCTAATGAGTTTTTAGAGAGCAAGAAAAAGACAGGAGTTTGGGGAAAAAACCTGTGGAAGGTGTCTAACAATCATGGCACCAGGAGAGCAGTTTCCCTGGAGGTCATGGCTGGTATCTCTGGAACATACTGTCCCAAGAGCTGGCAAACTACTGCAATTTTGGGCTTTACTATTCTTATTAGAGTCAAGGATGTGGGACTTTTCCTGTGGTTGTATGGGTCAGCTATTCCCTCTTGTCTGCAGGGGGATGACAAAAAATTCTCCTGAGTGAACTGAGAGCTGCTTTGATATTTTCCAAATAGGGGAGCTGTGTGAGAGGTACTTTGTTCTGGTTCAGCCTGGCAGAATTTGCTCCTATGCCATTAGATAGGCACCATGGAATCAAAGCATGAGATGGACAGCTTTCTGAGGTGAACACTTTTTTCACCTCAAATTATTTGTCTCCAGAAGCAGTCACTGAAGGATCGGAGAGTTCAGGCCAAAACAAATAAATAAAGGACAGAAAAAAGAATTCCTGTTTTCAGAGCTACACCTCCTGAGGGTTTCTGGATCTGAAAACTGACAAAATGAGCTAATAACAAGGAAGATAATAAGAAGGAGGATATTTAAAGAAAAGAAAACCCCAGAAAATAGAATTAGGTGGTTTCAAAAACCCAAAATAACTGTACTTTTTATTTAGGATTTATTTTCAAAATGTGGGAAAGAAATGGTTTTTGGTTAACTCATTTTTTTCCTTAATTTGTTATTGGTCAAGTAGCAAACCAAAACCCAAACATTTGCTTTGTTCTACTCAGGAAATCTGGATTTAATTTTCTTTTCTACCAAGGCTATTTTGTGAGACCTGGGGCAAATCACTTAGCCCTTTGTGCTTCAGATTCCAATTAAGTAAAAACACCATTATGATGTCAAGACATGAAATATTTTAAGATGCTTAGGTATTACTGCAGTGGGAGTACAGACATTTCTTAGACACCAGACTATTAATGTAATTTTGAAACTGGATTCTGCTCTGAGTTTGAAATACCACTAAGGGAGTTGGAGCTGAGCCTCTCTCATCAAGGCTGAGTTTTGCACAGTGTATTCATTTTGACTGGCAGGAATCTCATGCAAATTAGTTCATCAGTTTGGCCTAATGGATATTTAGACATTGGGTTTTGGGTCTAAATGTGTTGAATTAAGTTCCAAGACAAGGAATGTGCAGGTGAAGAGAAGTGAGTTCACAGGAATTAATGGTTCGTGTTTTGAGCTGAGGGTGGAAAATAAATGGTACCAAGTGTGAAACATAACAAAAATTATGATGCTGCTAACACTTTCACAGCTATTTAACTTTAAAGCCCTGAAGTCAATGCACTTCAGACATGCATTTGTGGGGTCAGGGCTTTCATTAGTGTATCTTGCCACACTGAAATACATGAACCCTTATTTTTATCCATATAAAGTCATGCATTTCTTTCACTTCCAGAGACTTCATTTTACAGTGAAGAAATCCTATTAGCTTCTTTTCCCCCTGCTATTCAGCCTCCTAAGTTTAGTGTTTGCAGTAGTATCCCTACCACATCATGTATTCCCAGAGAGGCAGATTCTGTATTACGAGTCTTTTTATCTGACTGCCATGCTCCATTTTTTCAGTCATCTTTTCAATCGGGTCCCATTTTTCTCCTTTTCTTGTGTTCTCTACTAATCTACTTTGATTTCCTCTCCATCCCCCTTCTTTTTTTTTTTTTTTTGTAATTCCAACTTTGTCCCAGCAGCTGATAAAGAAGGGGAAAGAGAAAATATCCAGGGAAAAATGAAAACTGCTGAGCTGTCTCTGTAAGTTTTTGGTGTGGTGCAATGGCTGGTCAGGGTCACAGAACAAAGATCTTTTTCCATGAATAACATGAAAGTTTCAGTTTATACTGGCCTCTCCTGAACTCTGTTGCTTTGTTGTGACTTCACTTACATCCAAGTGTTGGTTAGGTTGAATACAGCGATAATCCCATAAGAATGCACTAAAAAATTACACTATTTGAGGATCTAGGATATGCTATACTTGGCATTGAATCTCATACTATCTAAAAAGATACTATGAGAAATAGTATCTGTGATACCAAGTGGTACTGGATTTAAACTACAAGTTTAGAAACACATGTTTTGTGTCACTGAAAACTGGGAAACAGCTGTTCTTCTGTGTTGTTATGAGGCATCCCTCTTTAATCTTTTTTGTTTGTAAAATACTTCCATCATCTTTTTTTTTACTGCAGTTCCAGCACAATTTATATCTCAAGAAGATCATACGATGGAAATCAGTTTTATCGCACCACACAATCAAAAACTTTTGGCAGCCAGTTGTATTTAAAGGGACACTGATTAATGACTGCAGCAGAAGTAGAATTTCTCCCATCACTTGGAGTCTTCAGCTGGGAATAGACTGTGGGCCTAGAAAATCTGCTTTTGAGCCCCACTCCCTGTTCCTGGGTGTGGGAATCACTGGGTAACATTGTGGTTTGTTTCATGTACATGGATGGTTTAAGTCATTACCATCTGGTGAGGTGTTGGGAAACCCTAGAAAGCCATACAGGACGACAGCAGGCTTCTCCAGAAAGCAATTCAGAGCCCCAAGGAGAGGCTTGTCACTGAAGCACCTGCAGGACCTACAGCTAGGTAGCCCACATAGATCTCCCTTATCATGCACAGCAGATGTTGGCTTGCAGGCATGTTCATGAGTCATGGACCCGGGACCCTTTATCCTCCTGTAGGCATTTTGGAAAACTTTACTTATCTTCTTCAGCATACATAGCAAAACAAAACCAGAACTGGTGCCTTGGGTTATAGTAAAGAGAAGTGTAATCTCCTACCTGTTCTGGGGGCATTTCACCAGGTAATGCTTCACTGTTAAAGAAAAAAAAAAAAAAGAAAGAAAATGTGGCTTCACACCAACACAGTTTATGAGTTACAAATGGGCACTGCAGATAGACCTGTGTTGCTGAGACTGTGGAGTTGCCAGGTTGTTACGCTGGCAGAGCTGCTAATCGTCACCATACATTATATTGTGCATTAAAATGTAGTCTCACTCAAAGACATAGCTAGGCTTGGGAAAGGGGAATGTATCAACCACCACCAAAAATCTGCTGTGGAAGTGCTGGGCAACACACATTCCAGTGGTCAGCCCAGCCAAAAGACAGCTTGCTAAGGAAAAGCACAGCAGGCCAGTAATTTTACTTCGAAGACTTTTATTTCCCTTGTGGTGCCTGTATTTATTTCCAGAAGCCTGAAATAAACCATTCACCCACAGGAGCCACTGCTGTTCCTAATGCAAGCTAGACTGTGGCCTCAGGCATAAAGGGATTGCCTCCTGGGATTGGATCAGAGGTCCAGTCAAACCACTATCCTGTCTCTGACAGCAGTGTGTGTGAGCTGTATAAATCCTTCTGCTTCATATTCCTTTGAATCTGTAGTCCTGAGCAAGGGCAGCTCCCCGCCCCCCAGCAGCCTTTTAGGAGCCAGGGTTATTAAAATGCTCTTTTGTGGCTTAGTGGCTTCTGTGCCCTGCCCAAGCTGTGCCGCGTGCTGAGTGCGGAGACAGGCAGGCAGGAGGAGAGGCTCTGGATCTTCTGGTTGACCTACTGCCAACTTATTTCTCAGAAGGAAAGGGGGGTGCATCCCTGGACCACGATGTGAAGTTGAATACAACATAGACACCCCCCTCCCTTCATGTTTTCTGGTCTTTAAAGGGCCATGAAAACCAGACAACAGTGCACTTATATGATTATGCTCCTCTCTACAGCAAAGTTTTTATATTTGGTCTTACCTAAATTCCCCCTTTCTAAGGAAGCTACACAGCTCCTAGGGGGTGCATTTTAGTCCTAAGGAAAAGGGAGCTGAGAGCACTAGGAACTGAGGTTAACACGGGGGCCATGTCTAAGCCAGCCAAGGCAGTGCTTCCATCTATCTGTCTGGCCTTTTTTAGCTGTACAGGAGAACGGTAGGCTTGACCCTTTGGGAGTAAGGGGATGCTCATGTACACTGTTGACATGCTTTTGACCATCTCTAGGTATGTATTATTTTGCTTTCCCCTACAGTAAATAATCCAAGCCTTTGAACCAGGGATTGGGAAGAGCAACCACTCCTGTAACAAATGGGCCTAGGCTTCTACCAAAACCACAGAGGGGTGCCAGCTGCAACCACCGCTGCTTCCCACAGCACCCTGTAGCTGCCATGTGCTATGGGCCAGCCCCAGCTGCAGTGCCAATCCAATCAAACCAAGGGAGCTCCTTTGGTGAGGAACTGGGTTCACCCTTCTCATGTCAGAGCCCTGAGGTGAGCCAGGATCTGCTCAGGTTTCACAGCCAGACACTCCAGAGGGATCATCTCCAGTTTCATCTACTGCAAATCCCAACTTTTAGTTCAGGTATGAGTTGCTCTCTGTCCCAGGCTGGGCTGTTCTTGTACAGGGTTGGGCAGAGTTGTCNGGGCAGGGCAGGGCAGGGCAGGGCAGAGCAGAGCAGAGCAGAGCAGATGATCCTCCTTGTGGTATTAGGGCTGAGGAACTGGGGGAGGAAGCTGGAGTGGTGGGAGAGTGGAGGGAGTTGTTGGTGTCCCTGTGATAGAGATGGGGTGACTGGAGAGGTTCAGGGAGAAGCTCTGGTGGAAATTTGCCTGGTGAGGTAAGGTGGCAGTTTTGATTGTCCTGGGCCCCTGGCCTTGCCTTAAGGGGAAAAGCAGAGCCAGGCTTCTCTTGAAGGACCACTGAGGAAGATGGTATGACAAACACCTCACTGAAGGTAGAAGGCGGCTGTGCCTGGAGGCTTGGGGTGATGCAGAGGGAGGATTGCTTTGCTCTCCCTGCCTTCTTTCCTCAGGTAAGGATGGACTTCATGATTTCACTGCAGACTCTTTTCACATGCATACCAGTATCTGCTTTGTCTAGCCCAGGATGGAGCTATAGAGTGCTGAGGATGGAGAGGGGGTAAGATATCACTTTTTGAGGAGTGATGCCTTATTCTAACAGTCTGAATGAGAGCACTGCTGTTGGCTGACAGGGTGGGTATCTTGTGGTCAGACCCTAACCCCTGGAAGGTGCCTCTGGAGGGGGCAGAGGAGTGTTGAGGGAGGAGGGGGCTCTTTGTGCCCCATGGCCATATGGCTGAGTGGAAACAGCACCTCCCAGGGAACTGCTGCTCCCTGGGCCAGAGGTTCAGGGCTGAGCCTGCTGCCATGGCCCAGAGGCTGTGGGGAGAAAAAGCAATATGGGGCTGGTGGAGACTGTGTCCGTCACTGATGTTTCTTCCACTGCTGCTTCAGAAATGTTAATTCCCTGATGCTTGACTGGATGCCGAACCAATTAATGTGGCTCTGGAAAATACTCTGATCAGGTGGTCCTAGCTGAAAGACTTGCATGGCAATCTTATCATTGTATACTGAGTGCCTGTCTGATAAGCTTTATTCTGCTATATTTCCATTGAATCCATAAGTTCAATACTGCCAGTGTTTACTGGATAATGTTCAAAATCTAAATAAAAACTTGGTGAAGCCTGCAATTATTCAGATATTAGGGTAGTGAAGAAAGGATTTAGCAGCTCAGAAGAAATTACTTTTTCTCTGCTGTATATGCTTATTCTATATTGTATTCTATATTATTTCTATATTTAACTGGTGTTGGTTCAATGTAAAGAGACCATTTCTCCAAGCTGCTTCTATGCTTACACCAGCAAAAATCGCCAAAACCAGAAGCAAAATCTAACCCAATGTCTGCTGAGGAAAAACCAGGATACATGAGTGTGTCTAGTGCTTGTGGCTTCAGGGTGACTCACCATGACCAACATACTTAAGTGTGGGTACTCCCTTGGCACAAAACCTTTGTCATCACTTAACAGGGTAGGAAGAATAACATCGATCTTGCTCCTTCCTCTTGGCAAGCAGAGTTGTTGGGCTCAGTTAGAATCAGAGTTACTGTACTGAGCATGCTACCGGGAAGACGGAGCCACAGCCTGAAATGTGTTTGTGGTCAGGCAATGACTTTTGTATACATCTATTTTTGGTTTACATGTCTTGTCCCTCATGTATCTGAGTCACTCATTCCTTCATGGTATGTCTGTAGTGCTGAAGAGGCAGCAAAGTCACGATTCTCTCCTGTCATTAACAGGACAAATCACTAACCAAACTCTTTTTGAAAGCTTCTGTTCAGAGATGGTCCTTATGCTCCTCTAACATGGTGGCTGCTAAGCATGCTGGTATCTCATCCTCACAGCTTGTGTGAGGTCTCCAAATAAACAACTCTTAAACTGAAATGAAAGTAGAGCCTGCACTGGCTATTCCACAGATCTGAAATAGCGCTGCTTTCATGCAGGTTTAGCTTCTCTGAGAAAGAGTAGAATGAAATGGTAATCCCTGATCTTGAAAGATTATTATGAAAATGCACATCTGAATGACAAAATGATGCTTTAGTTTCAAAGAATGCTACAGAGGAGAGAGTGCTAATAACACCCCCCATTTTCCCAAGAATATTGACAGATAGTCAGGAAGGGAGAAGAAAACAGAACAGAAGACGACCACTTTGAAACCCCTCTAAACTTGTCTGCAGAAATGTCACTCATGCAAATTGTTGGCTAGATCTGGTCAGAATGCAATTTAATGATACAGCACTTGTTCTTTGAAAGAAGTTCCAACAGCTTCAATTTATGTTTATGCAAAGCTGAGAAATTTTGAAAAGTCCAAAGCAAGTTTAAACTGAAATAGCTATTCAAAGGTAGCAAAATGCCTTTGTTCTAGTTTTGCAGGCAGAAGTGGTCTCTTCTACCAATAACTTTTTTTTGTTTTTATTAAAATCAAGGCAATATTTATCTTCCCTGCATTTTCTGTATTCTCTTTCCCCCCTCTCCCTCTTTGGTAAGGGCCTTGCAGTCAGCAAGAATGACATTTCACTCACCTGTGGATTTCCTCTTGTTCAGCAGTGACTGACAGAGAATGACAAGTGTAAAAAGGAGGACGCTGATGATTCCTATTGAACACACAAAGACTGCATACACGTACAGATCTGAAAGCCAAGCACAGATGATGGTCAGTGTTGCAGCTGTATGCTTCATGCTTACAGGATGGAAAAAAGTTATGTCTACAAGATCTGAATAAGCCCTGGCCCAAAAGATTTAGGGTAACAGTTCAGAAGTAATTTAACCCTCTTGAAAATTTCATACAATATCCTGCTCAGTTTAAAATTTGGTTGAAGTCTCTGTAAATGCAAATAGGTGTAGTTACGAGGGCTTGCTTTCAAGAGGGAGGAGAGGGCTGGTTTGGGTTTTTTTCTCCTTTCTTTTTTCCTTTTTTTTTTGGTGGGGCAACCAAAAGCCAGAAGGACTTCAGTTGGATTATTTCCCAGTTCAAACAGCTGTGCTGGTTTAAAAAAAAAAAAAAAGAGTGGCGGTGGGGGGAGTGCTGAGTCTGTGGTTGCTGCTTCTGGTGGCAGCACTGGCTTGAAATTTTTGTTTTGTGGGGTTTTTTTATTTTTCAATCTACTGCCTCAATCTCCCTTTATGGCTTTTATTGAGGTGCCATAACACATTCCCACTGGAGCTGACAGGAGTTGTACCATGGCAGATCAAGATGGAGTATTTTGTTCAGAAGGAGAAGAAATGTTTAATGACTTATTTCTGCTTTTACTAGAACCTTAAATAGAGTACTTTAAGGATGCTGTACCCATTAATGTCTTGAAATGTCCTTAGGGAGGTATAATAGCTTCTTTCCTGCTTCACAGAGAGGAAACTAAGCCTCAGAGGTCAAGTGTTCTTGTAGAAAATAGCATTGCTGGAACTAGACCCCTGACCCGCAGTTCTGTGCTTTGTTCCCCTTATGCAGTACAACAATATAGTTTGTAAATTGTGGTTTAAACAGTAAGGGTCCCCACAGAATCAAGGCCAGCCTGCGAGCGAGCACTACTGCCTGGCAGTCAGTGCAGCAGAGTGGCTGCGAATGCCACGCTGATGCTTCACTGGAGCTCCAGATTGGAGCAGGAGGAGGACGAGGGAATCCCAACTGCCTGCAAATTCTGGATTTCAGCCTCCTAGAACAGTTGTTCACTAATCTACACAGAAAATACCGCTTGCCTTGAAACTCAAGGGAGCTTTAGGCTGCTCTTGCATTGCAGAGCATGTTTGGTGAGCAGTCTCTAAGGTTAGTGGGAGTGCAGAGTGCTTGGTACCTCTTCAGACACACTCAGCACCTTCCTAGATAAGGGGGTTTATTTGCATTGCGTGATTAGCGAGGCATAGGTTATTTTCCCGTTGCCCATAACAAACGTATGAGAAACCGGAGCCTTCCCTTCTCTTTTCTCTAGCACCCGTTGTACTCTGTGGGATGCTTTCTCAGGCAAGACCTGAGTTTGCACAGGAACTAGCAAAACTGGGCCTGATTGGGGCACGTTAGTAGTACTGTAGCATTGAGTTGAAGTAATGTCTTGTATACGACCAGTAGCAGTTAGATGTATCTCTACCTTCAAAAAACTTCCAAGCTTCATGGTTTTTCTTGAAAGTGGGACCATCAGAAGATTTTGATGAAATCACTGGAAAAAAACAAAGAAGACATGACAAGAACTGAAAATGTGTGGCATAAAATGTTGGGACCTCTTGATGTAAATGTAGTTCTGCCTTAGACTTCAGTGCACCAAGATCTTGCCTTATCTCACAGGATAATTACTTTACAATGAACCACTTCAGTTATAAAACAGCATTATAAAAATGTCTTCCAGCAAATCCATCTGGCTTGGCACCCCTCACGAGTGCTGTATGGCTTGTGAGACTGCCTCTCTGTTGTCTTAATCTGGGAAGATGCAATGTGTGGTTCTTCAATCAAAAGTTAAATGCAGTGAAGTACAGCAAGATGATAGAAACACACTTTAGAAGAGCCCAGGCCTTAGAATAGGGTGGCCATGTGCTTGTAAGGTCTGTAATGGCATTGTGGGGATTGTCTGAGTATCCCAGGGAAAAAGCTGCTATTAATGCTGTATGTAGCTGATTTTATTCTGACTCTTTGTTCTCAGTTACCCAGAACTCGTACCTCTAGGATTGCAGTTTGTCTTTCTCTCCCAAAACAGGCTACTTCTGAGAGAGAAGATGAACAACTTTTGCTCAAAGGAAGGGAATTTATTTTCCCTTGTAGTTAGATGTTAAGAAGGATTTTTAACACTGTAGTCTATTTCTAAGTCTTAGAGGTTAAGAAAAAAAATAATTGGAAGAGCAGTGGCTTTACTGAAGGACACACCTCTGAAGGCTTCCTGAGAATTGACTTGGAGCCAGCCACATCAGGCACAGCTTTTTTAAAAAACAGGGAAGTCCTTCTAGCAATGCTTGGCACTGAAGTAATCTCTGCCAATACAATAGCGTTTCCCCAGCTTCAGGACTGACTCTGTGGGTCCCTGATTTCGTCCAACTTGCCTTCCTTCCAAAGCTCTTGTGGATGTCCCTTGGCATGTTGAACTGCCCTGCAATTCCTACAACAGCACCCAAATAACCCATTAAAGTGGGAGCACTGCTCATGAGTTCTTTTTCTTCTTCCTTCCTTCAAAAGTTGTACCAGCTCACCTTTATATCCTAGAAAAAGGGCCGACTGAATGACTATGTTCTAATTCAAGTAAGAGGGAAAAATAGCCACAGATTTTGCACAGAATTGCACTCTCTGTTTCAGCAAGGGGAGCAGACTACAGAGCTCTGAGCAAATGGATGAACATCAATGTCATAACAGCTCTACAGCCTAGTACTAGAATCCAAATGCTCTGACTGCTGGGTCACTGTTCAAAACCCTCTCTGCTCTCCTCAGCCAGATTGTTTATGCATGCTGACATTTTTTGATGACATCAGATTAGACGATCTCACTTATGATAATCCATCATTGCAATGCAATAGGAGTCTGGTGATGTCCTCCACATTGCCAGTGAGGTCTGAACCTCCTTCTTGCTGGAAAGGTAGTTCATTAAGGAGTGTCCTGCAGGGATGTGAGGTGTGGGGCTAACTCAGTGCATATGGAACTGCTTTCAGGACTAATGAAATCTTCTGTTTAGTTGTGATGGGAAGCTCATCCTGAATATTTTAACAAATCTACTCATTTGTTACACGAAAGCATCACACACATAGACTTTTGGCAAATACTTTTGAATACCTTCCCTGAAAAAAAGGGCTTTTGTTCATTTTGGGAGGAAAAAAAAAATCTTGCATTCCTGTATCTTGCAATATTTTTACTGTTAGAAAATGCCACATGCGACTAATACTTAATAGAACTCAGACTCTCTTCTATGGGAAACTCTGACACACAAACTTCCTAACAAGACAGATCGTTGCAATCATCTCTACTTGTTTGTGTTGTCCATGCCAGTAGGATTATAGTCGGACTGCCTAGTTTTCTATGTTTGTCCTCCTACATGTAGTCTCTTCTCTTGGATTGTGAACCATTTGGAATACGTATTGCTCTTCCTAAGAGATGTGCAGTACCTTACATGGTGGGCTTGAGGGATTACCCAACTGTAAATGACAGTTTGGAGGTGCTGCATATTGTTCTGAGAAGACGACTCAATATTTTGAGTTTTCTGATAGGAAGGCAGTGGGAGAACCATCTTTCTCATGTCTTTTTTTTCTCAAATAGCCTGTTTGCTGGTGTATTCTGTACTATAATGAAGATCACTAACTTGGTTTTAGGCTAACATTGGCGACACAAGCCCAGGAAAAGAGCAGATGCCTTTGATAAGAAGATGGGGGAAGGGGGAAAGGTTCACCTTAGCTTAGAGGGAAGATGTTGCATGGCTGGAGTAGGAGACGCTTCTTGGCAACATCAGGACACGGATTTCTCTTGGTTTTACTACCAAGATTTAACAGCAGCCTTTTTATAAATCCTATTTGATGTCTTGTATCCACTACACCTAAAGGGGTAAACTGCAACAGTTCGAAGTTCAAATTTCAGTTGGGCCTTCTGAAAACACTACGAAGTTGCTGTAGTTGACATGTGAGTCCATGAACGGAAGACTGTAAGGATTTCATCCCCGTCAGATGAGGCTCCTTTTCTGAAGACACGTATTCTGTCCCCAAAGGAGAAAACAGATATGTAGCTAAACTTTTAACTGCCATCATTACATATTAAGGAACTGTAGCCTATAACTCAATTCTTTTTCCACAACTCCAATGTGTATCTGTATAAACTTATGTGGTGCAAGAAAATGCATTTGCGGCGGCTTAATGGCCTACACAAATTCACACCTGCAAACTTGCTAGCAAATAACAAAATCTGAATATAAGTTAATAGCAATAGATACTACAGACCCAACCATAATCTGATAAGGTCTTTTGCTTTGAATAGCGCTACGCTTGGTGGCTGACAAAGGCTATGTACTGAACTGCCCCAGGTTTTTTCTGCAAGTCAGATTTTGAAGAAGCAGAATGACCCTCTTCCATTCCCTCTGGAAATTTCTGTCTTACACAGTGACCTCCTCTTCCTGTCTGAACAAAAAAAGGGACCTAAATGCTATATCAGCATCCACTTGATATGCAAGGTTGTAAGAAATTTGCCTGGTGCTTTAGCAAAAAGATACTGTTTTGAATTTGGGTATAACTGCAGACTCATTAACTGGAACAAAATGTTAGACAAAACAGCAACTGTGATTTGTTTGAATACTGTTACCTTAGTTGATAAAGCACAAGCAGTACAATTTAAGTATCCAAATGCTTCAGGCAATTTGTATTGCTCCTTTTGTTGCATCCTGGATCTAACTGTAATATAAGTAAATCCCTTTGCAATAAAAAGTGTAACTGATCATAATATAAAATACAAAATGTGTTTGGAAGAAATTTCCTTGAAGAGCCCAACTGTTACCATTGGGGAAACTGGAGACTTTATCACCACTGTGGAAAGAGCTGCCTTCCTTCCCATGTGTAGCAAGTCCTGTACACTCACAGTGCATTAACCAAATGCTAGCTAAGGTAGTCCTTTGTTTCCAGTAAAGAAGCTTTTTAGCAGTAAAACAGTTGCTATGGCATTTAAAGACATGTCATTTTTCAGACATCTTTTAGTATCTTTAATCTGGATTAGGAATTAGAATAAATACTCTTTTGGGGTGGCCGGGGTGGTGGTGGTGGTGTCTGCCTCAGACCCCCCCAGGGTGTATTGTTGGTGTGTTTAGTCTACAGGTGTGCCAGCCTGCCTCCCTTGTCTCAGGTTTCCTGCTCTGCTTTCAGTTAAGTTTGAAGCAGAGAGAAGCAATACAGCTGACCAGACAGTGTGAGAAAGATGAAGTCATGAGTCTCAAATCCCCACCCTGATTATGGCTTCATAAATCATACTAAAAATCAGGGGGGAAAAATAGTATTTAAGGGGTGGACTGAAAGGTTACAGTTTTCCTTCTTTGTAATAACTAAATTGATCTGAACACCACACTTCAGCTAGGAAGAGCAATGAGAAGTTTCTGTGTTATAGTTAGCAATAGCCTGAGCAGCTATGAAAGATGCAGAGTGGCTTTTTGTGAGGAGGGGTATAACAGGTGGTCTGACAATGTTTTATATTGCTTTTTCTTCTGCTGCCATTTGCCTGGAACATGTCATTCCCTTTCCAAGTGCTCCTGACAAATCCATGTGTTTCACTACAGGCATTTAAGAAATTCCATCATTCAGTGAATGAGAAAACACTCTTTAAAATGCTGACCTGCCCTATGAAATGTCATTATCACAGGAAAATCCTAAAAATGATTCTCCATCTGATTTTCTCTCTTTTTTCTTCTTTTTTTTTTTCTTCCCCACAAGCCTGCTACTTGTTCTGCACTCCTTGGGTACACCTATTGGTCTATTTTGCAAGTCCTTCATGGAAGAAACATATTACTTGTTATCCACTCTATCTTTCAGTGTACTACTCTTGGAGGCAGCTACCTGGTCTGGTGCAGAGGATTTGAGGGGAAGGGTCAGTATAGTGTAAGCCCCCAGCTGAAACAGTACTTTCCTCCCTTACTGCTTCTCTCTGTGTCTTGACACCAGACCTGGCCCTCTCTAGCTCCCATCCCTCAAGTTATCCTCAGAATTTCTTCCTCAAAGCACTGGAAAAAGGTGTGGTCTATCCTCTAGGAGACTCCGGGATTGTATGGTGGCCTCCTAGCCCTGCTTGCTTCAGCCCTGGCCATCAATTCGAGGTGCTGTTGGAAGTAACACCACCTGGTAGTTACTCTTGGCCTCTCCTCCTCTTCTCCCCCAGCACAGCGATTGAACCACTTGTTCTTTGTAGGTTGAGATGAGAGCCTTGGCTTCCCTTCCCTTCCCCAAACCAGCCACCAGCTTTGCCCCTTCTCAGAGGTGAGAGGCTGAGGCAGTTGGGATGATCAGTCCTCCTGTTTGCCAGTTCCTTCTTTACAGTGGCTGAATCTCTTCTTTCAGCCAAATCTAGAGGGGTGAAGGAGGAAGAGATGGGGAGAGGAGGAGGAGAGCCAGTTCCTAGCCAAACCCAGGAACAGCAGGGAAGAATGACTGCTGAGCATGAAGCAAGCTAATGCCTGAAGTCTGTAGGTCTAAATCATGCATGCAATAAAGTTTCATTTCACATCCCTGTGTGGTTACAAGACTAACCACTGTGTCTTGGCTCCAGCCACCCAACGTGGGGTCAGTGCTTGTAAAACTTAATGCCCTCCAGAGATTGAGATGGCTGAGTTCAGGAGATGTTGGGCTCCAGTGTTTTTATTCCTCCCCATTCAAAAACAAAGGAGTGAAAACAGCAACAAAAATCAAACAAGAAACTGTTCTTTGAGCTGTGAAGCTAATGAATTCTGTGTCCCATACCCTAATGGCTCCCCTCTCCACAACAACCTTAGTACTGGTCACCTCCTCCTGTGGTATGTCCAGGAGCCCCGATTACTGCCTGAGATGTGGAAGGTCACTGGGCACATGGCAACTCAAGAACAATAATTACCTCTTTTGTTCTTACAGCTTTCCTTCAGTGAGGAAGTTTGCGCAGATCTTCTCTCCCCCCCGCCAGCCAATTTCACATTACTTGTACAACCTTAATATCTTTAAGACTGTTACCTCATTAAAATCAACCCATGGATTCAGAAGGGTGCAGACCAGTTGATGGTGTGATCGTGTAGGCTTCGGTTTCTTTAGGATACCAGGTTATAGATTACAGATGACATCTGGCTGCAGGATTACATTTCTGACCCATGGCACTGATTGCTCTGGTGATTTCTATTTAGGAGTCTAATGAACTTTGGTGAATCACATAGTGGTAGGGGCNTGACACCCACCCTTCAGATATTTGTAAGCATTGATAAGATCCCCCCTCAATCTTCTCTTCTCCAGGCTGAACAGACCCAGGTCTCTCAGCCTTTCCTCATAAGAGAGGTGCTCTAGTCCCCTGGTCATCTTTGTGGCTCTCCGCTGGACTTGCTCCAGCAGTTCCCTGTCCTTCTTGAACTGGGGAGCCCAAAACTGGACACAGTACTCCAGATGAGGCCTCACTAAGATGGAGTGGAGGGGGAGGATAACCTCCCTCGACCTGCTGGCCCCACTCCTTTTGATGCACCCCAGGGTGCCGTTGGCCTTCTTGGTCACAAGGGCACAGTGCTGGCTCATGATCAACCTGCTGTCCACCTGCACTCCCAGGTCCTTCTCAGCAGTACTACTTTCCAGCAGGTCAGCCCCCAACCTATACCGGTGCGTGGGGTTGTTCCTCCCCAGGTGCAGGACCTTACACTTGCTTTTGTTGAATTTCATTTGGTTGCCCCCAGCCCAGCTCTCCAGCCTGTCCAGGTCTCGCTGGATGGCAGCGCAGCCTTCTGGTGTATCAGCCACTCCTCCCAGTTTTGTATTGTCAGCAAACTTGCTGAGGGCACGCTCTATCCCTTCGACCAGGTCATTGATGAATATATTGAACAGGACCGGACCCAGTACAGACCCCTGGGGAACACCACTAGTTACGGGCCTCCAACCAGACTCTGCGCCATTGATCACAACCATCTGAGCTCTGTTGTTCAGCCAGTTCTCAATCCACCTTGCTGTCCCCTCATCTAACCCACACTTCCTATGCTTATATAAGTTTTCCTTTAAGTCCTGCTTCCCTGGTCTTCTGTGCAAAAGAAGCGTGGCTGATGCACACAGCTGGGGTCTGGGTGCTGGAGGGGTGGGCTTTTCCCTGGTGGAGACAGGTAAGGAATTAGGGTTGCAGTTTGGACTTGGGTCCTGCTCTGTCATTATTTATATTTCTGACTGTCTGCAACCAGGAAGCAGAGGAAATCCCATATGAATGTATTAAAGGCTTTCCAGACAAGTTTTGCATACCCTATAAGACCGAATAGTTTAGATTAGGATTTTCTTGCTGTTGTTTAAAATTGATCCATGGTGTTTGCTACTAATCTAAACAGAACTTCAGCTTTGGATAATTAGTGTCTTTCATCATTGCTAGTAATAACCAGCTAATTACATTATGTTAATGCCATGATTTCTCAAGGCAGATTTAAGCATTGCTGGTCAACATGAAGCTGCTCTTTATCTCTTATTATATTGTGTTTTTCACATCTTTGCTCTTGTACTTCTGATAGATCAAAATGAAAGCTTGTGATACCTGAGAGCTATCCACAGGAGATCACACACTCACAAAGATTATTTTTCACTGTCGCATTTGTCTCCCTGGTGTGTGTATAATCCAAAAGTGATACAGAAACCCAAATGACACCAGTGAAGTTGGCGTTGACAGAATGTGCTTTGGATTAGGACTACATAAACATGTTCAAATCTATCTTAAAAAGGCCTGTAGTCAATGGAGTTCCCTCAGAGCAAAACGGGTTTCAGAGGAGAGCTAGGGCCACTTTCCTCAAAACATAAGTTAGGTAAGTGGGATTAGGGTTTCCCAGCTACGTGAATAACCTCTGCAGTCTAAACACAACAATAAATTTAGCATCAACAGCAATGGCAGAAAATTCATGAAGCACAGTCTTCTCCCACAAGTTTTTCTGTGATTGCTGGATGAATGTCTTGAATTTCCAGACTCATGGACCAAGCAGTCACACTTGATTTTTGGCATTATCTTTAGAGTTGGCCCTGTGGGAAATCAACTTTTCTGTTTATAAAACCACAAGCAGGGGGGCTAGTTTGCCAGCTAGCGCTAATGGCATGACTGCTGAGGTCAACCACTCCTTCAAAGGAGCCTGTTCTCTAAAAGCCAGTTTCACCCATCTCTGAAAGTGTGGGTGTGGTGGCGTTTGATTTGAGCTGAGCCATCCCAAAGAAAAGGCCTGTTTTCAACGTGGTTCAAAACCCTCACTCATTGCTGGTCATTTCTTCATCTGAAGTTCAATACCAGCAGGCTGGTCACTGCTTTTCTAGCTCTGCTTTCTGGCTACAAGTGGTATAGACAAAAGTACAGAAGTGATACTAGAAATGTTACTTACCAACTGCTGCTAGACTAGAACTAAAAGCAATGAAAACACCGAGAGAGGCAAAACATAGATCTAAAATATAATGCTTCTATTTCTGGCTGACCCACTGCATATTCTTCAGAAAATAAGTTAATTTCTCTCTGTTTCTGTCTCTTTGTAATTAAATAATAATGGCATTTGTTTATTGCCACTAGTAAAGTTGTAGAGACCCGTAGCTGAATGTAAAGAAGTTTTAATCACCACTATTCTGGTAAAAGGCAAAGGAAATAGACTATCTTCTATAAATCTACCAATCTTCTCACTTCTTTATGTTTTATTATGGGCTGAATAATGTTTAAATTGTAACGTGTAAGTAAAGAAGTTGAGTATTAGGTTTTCTTCTCATATCCACAGGTAACACTTAAAAATAACCTAACTTCAAATGTCTTATGGATGACCTTGCAAGAAAAGAAAAAAAGGGATCATGGAACAAGAAAAACTATAGAATTGAAATCAGTAGTCTCTCACCTCTTATTTCAGTAGCTGCTGTGCCATTTGACCATGCTGTCCACTTATTCCTGTGTTTGCCAATTTCCTGGACTTTGCATATATAATGTCCTTGATCTGTTTGCTGGAGGCTTAGAATAAGAAATTTGTACATAGTTCCGTGTTTCTCTTTAAGAAGATGAAGTCTCTGCTTGTGGAAATGATGAGTATAATTTCCATAGTACTGGACAGAACCAAACTTTGTCATTTTGATCATCAGATACTCCTGGGTAGGTGATGCAGCAAAGACCCACCGCACAGCCAGCAAATTGTCTGTCTTTCTCTTTTGAGAAATGTGGCAGTAAAGGGTAGCATTATCTCCCTCGGAGTATCGCACTGTTGGTCCTGGAGAGACTGTCACATTTAAAGCCTCACAAACATCTGCAAAGGAAAGAAAAGATTGTGAGAATCCTCCATACTGGCACAACAGCACCATAATCTGTCCCAGTGTGCAAGTCCACAGCAGGTAAACTGATGGCATCCGTTCAATGAGCTTTTAGAACCTGACGTCTTGTGTCTCTCTGTGAATGTTAAAGATGGTGTGAGGCCCTCCTTCAGTGAGGCTGCTCTAGTATTCTTGCTATCACTAATTAATAAGATAGGGCTGAAGTGGACACCTTGCTGCTGTCATAGGCCCAACATCACATAATCTTTCATCAGTCTGAAGAAGCATTAATCTAAAACTGGCTTGGAGCAAGAGCCAAGAATGTCTTTTGGAAAGCTGTTCCATGACCAGCTCTTCCAACGACTTGCATCCTTCTTAGGATATCCAGGCTAAATTGTGTCAATAGCCAGTTTATGTCCATTTGTTCCTGTGCCAACTTTAAGTTTACATAGTGTTTTCTTCTCTAGCACTTGCTTCCTGACTCCATATAGAAAGCAATTATCTGGTGTCTCAGCCTTTGCTTTGCTGAGCTAAAAAAAGCCAAGCTCTGCTAGTCTCCTCTAGTAAAGTAGTGCCTCCACTTCCCTATTCACCTTAGTAGACCTTCTCTGCATTGGTTCCAGTTTAAATTTTGGGTTTGATTGTAAGTATTTTAATTTTTTTTAATGACGGTGACAGGAATTATAGACAGTGTCTGGAAAGAAGCTCTCCAATGTTCTGTGAAATAGTCACGGTACTTCCCAGATCTGACTGGGATATACCTTGCCTGGTATATCCCAGAATTATATTGTCCTTCTTCATGGTATCTTCACATGTGATTTTATGTGTGTTTAAATAATATACTTGGTCATTTTCCCTTCTTTGTCATTTGCAGTTCAGTTCCTAGTGTATCAAAGAAATTCTTACTAATCCCCAAGTACATGACTTTGTTTTATCAGGTTCTGCTCCACTTTTGTTACTTGGTCCTGAGTTTTTCCTACATGCTATCCCAATCTTGCGCTAACTTGATAAGGTCACATAATTTCAATGTGCATGCTTCTGTCTACTTCTTTTAGACATAATTTGTGCAAACCTTACATGATACTGTTCCCTAGATGATCACTGAAAGACTACTAACCTCCCTACATGCCCGTAACCAGCTCCTCATTTACAGTTCCCCATGGCCTCTGTTTTAATTAATCTTCTCCTTGTCATAATCAAATGGTCATCTCCAATCTGGGTTAAATCTGTCAGATTAGTCCTTCTGACTACAAATTCAATTTAATCTGACATTATTTGCATGACAAAATATGACATGAGATTATATTGGGACAAATGATTATTCCATTGTTCCATTCATTTCTGACTTGTTTTTCTGTTCTTCAGCATGAACCTAGCTTAGACCGGTTGGTTGTGCGTCTACTTTATTTCTAACCATGGCCATTATAGGTGAAGGTTGAAAGAAGTCCATAACTGTTTATTAGACGAAGATTTTTCTTTCCTGACATAACTAATTTATGCTGGACTGATTTTCTGAGGCATGGAAATCAACACATTTTATTTCCTTTCTAATGTACATTAAGAATGTTCTTATTACTCATATCAGAGACTGATCTATTTCTGACCAATGGTATATTGTGGCAATGTGTTCCCTAAATGACTTGTAATGTGTAATCTGCCGGCCTGATGGCATCCACTAGAGAGAGAACCATATTTCAACAGTGAGCGAGTGTTCCCTGAAATGGACTCTGCAAAGCATGAAATGTCCTCTAAAATGTGAATATTAAGCTTCCTGTTATGTGAATATACTGTACTCAAATACTAATGAGAATTGCAACTCTGGGAGAATGATTTTTTTCATTTCTGGACACTTTTCTAGCACATCAGCTAGGAACATTTTAACAAAGGGGATGAGTGTTTTGGCAGACACTTGTCTGACATCAGCTCCTGAAACACAAACATATATTTATCTTCAAAATAAGCAAGTAAAGTATTTCCATTCTATTTCTGAAGGAGTAGTGGAGGCAGAGACACTGGTTTTATGGACCCAGTGAAGCTGTGAAAGGCAGTGGTGAATTGTTATCACCTTACTTAAAGTAAATCCACCAAATTAAGGAAGGTACATTGTAGCTGTTTGAGAAGAACCCTCTGAAAATTAATAGTATAATAATTATTTTGGGTCATTTCAATAGAAGGCTCTCCTGAATGGTGTATTTTTTCCAAGTAGACATTATTTTTTTCCTTATGGAGAAAATAAGTTGGATAAAGAAAGGGTTTTTTTTTTAATTTCTTTAAGAAACTACAGCTAAGCATGGCCTAGACTATCGATGTAATTATCTGTGCATGATATTTGTGTGTTGTGCATGCAATTTATGTAAGTGCCAAAGCAAGAGATTATTTTGGATTGTAGAAAGCACACAAATAGAACAGGATGTTGAAATTTAAAATTAAGGCTGAATACCACCAAAAGCTTTCCCGGCATGAAACTTTAGTTATTACTTGCTGGAGTTACCTGACCTTGGTGCTTTACAGGCAGATGTGAAGATGACTGCCGCTGCTATCGAAATAAGATTAAATTTTGAAGGTTGTGCTGCTCAGTAAATAAGGAATAAGTTTAAGAATTTCAAGACTTTTGGGGATTCTCATAATTACTTAGGCTATAAATGTTTAATAAATAATTTATTGAAATGTGGTTTGGGTAAATGAAAAACACAAACTTTTTCTACTGATATTATGAACATGTCATGAAAACTGTAAAGAAAAACAATTATGTCATTTTCCTGACATGTGAACTTCTTGTTTAAAAGCTGGCTAGGATTAATTGTGGAATAGAGTCCCAAAATAAAAGGCAAAAGAATCATTGCTTAATTCGAAACTAGGCAGAACATAGTGCCAAAAAGTACCCAAGAGAAAATACAGAGGAACTCAGATATGGTGATGATGGAAGCCTCTGCAAGAAGATAAAGCAGCATTGTACGTGGAGTCCCTGATTCCTTTCTAGCTGTTTACACTCATACAAACATTGGTATTTTATACCTAATGCTTCTGCTTTTCCTCTGGGGACATGCCTTTTTATAAGGAAATATCAAATTTTGCATCCTTCATGTTGTCTGATCAGTGGGAACCCATCTCCTTATCTTTCTTCTGTGGCTCCTATTGGTGCAGCTGTACAAGTGCAGCAATGGGGAGAGTTTTGGAAATTTCCTGATGCTTTTACCATGATCTCATCTCATCTTATGTTGAAAAGGGTCAGGTGATGCTTTATATAAAACAGAAAAACATTGTCCATTTGACTCTACCCTCCCACTGCTGTTGGAGCAGGAACAGTGGTGGATTTTGGAGGAAAGAGGTCATTTACCTCTCATGTGGAAAGGAAAAGCCTCATTCAGGGCTCCCAGACACTAGTGGAAATGTTACTCCTGTCTTTAGCAGGCATTGGATCAGCCCCAACATGAGGTTTACCCTTGTAATGGTCTCCTTGCCAAGACAGAAGACTCCTCCACAACTTGAGAGCAGGCTTGTGTGCCAACAGAGCACTGAATTTCTAGACTTCAGATTGCTGCTTCAAGTGAGGAATCGCTGTTTTTCTTCTCCTGCCTGCCTAGTATAGCATGATGTAGCCACTCAGGTGGAGCTCACCACAAGTTTTAGTATTGCTTCTGCTTGGAAAGGGAAACTATTTATAGAAAAGGGGAGGACAGTGAGTCAAAGACTTGAGGATTCCTTTGCAGTGTGCTTAGTCATCAAACATGTCTCTCCTATTTGCAACCAGCTCACTTAGTTGTCCCCATCCCAATGTTTTAGCTGTTGGTTTCTTTGGTACCGTCCACCTGCACGTCTCACTAGCCTGTTGGGAGTCAGGGAAGGTTACTGCTGACTAAACTCTGTTTTGAAAAATCCGATTTTGAAAATAGTCCACTTCTGCTTACACCAGGTCAATTCCAAGTACTAGCGAGGTTTGGACTTTGTTGTCTGCCATATTACATAGGAAAACACTTTCACGGCACTGTCAGGAGTAACAAATTCTACTTCTAGCAGCCAGAAACCTGTCTATGCCAGGGTTGTCCCGTCTGTCTGTGCTGGAACAGTAGCAGAAGACCCACAGTCACTGCTGGATCCTTACGTTTGGTGAGCAGTTTCAGCATGGCTGTGTTTTTGTGGAAGAACCCCAGCTACTTCAGTGGAGATACTCACGAGTAGCACTGCTCTTGTGCAGTACTGCTCACAATCCAGGTTTAGTGTTATATATAGGCCCCTCTTTCTTCCTCCATGGAGACTTGACAGGCAGAATCTACAACCCACCCTTCAGGGCTGAGAAGACTTTTTTCCTCAGCCCCTGATGATAGCTAAGGGACTAGAGAGCCATGCCATCAGGGTAGTCACCGTCTGATCTTGGATTTGCACGACCAGAAGCATATGGGATGGCTTTTATCCCTGTTGTAGTGTGTTCTGTGAAACGTTATTGTCAAAGCCTGCTTTATTTTGACTTCTCTACAATTAAAAAGTAAGAGGAGCGGATGAGCCAGGAAGAAGCAAAGCTCTTTGTTTAAATGAAAATAATTAGGAGCTGGCTAGCAAGATCACCAAAAGCAACCAGCTGTTCTCAGTCGAACGGATCTGTCTGCAAGTTTCACAAGTCAGAGGCTCCTTCTCTGAGAAAGCTTCTGCAGTGACTAAAGATGGACTTGAACCAAACCTTTGCCTCCACCTCTTCCTGCCCTTTTGAGGTGAAGATCCAAATCCAGCTCTTTCAGTAACCTTCAATGAGCAGGGCTTCGCCACCCCCTAACCCCCACTGCGCCTTGAAGTTCAGATCCGGACTCTGTGTCCATCGTGCAGCTTTAGCACACAACGCTGGCCAATGCACCTTTGATTGTGGAAGCAGAAAGGTCTTGAGTGGGGGAGGTTTTTTACAGGTGACCTATGGGTTCCGTTTCCACTGGATGCCTATAGACCTAGAGGCACCTGTGGAAAAAGCAATGCCAAACCTCCCTTTGCCTTAACTTTGCCCGTAGTTCCTCGGTGCAGCTAAACATTGTCCCTGGCACAGAAGGTGGCAGAGGACACATTTCATAAACTCCTGCATGGGAAGGGGTTTTTTGTGACAACGCAGCTGAGGGTCAGGTCGCAGCGCAGAAGCGCTGCTGCCGGCAGCCCGGAAAGGCAGCGGCAGAGCGGGGTGAGGG